>JALPQI010000896.1:0-192925 GCA_025490895.1 Thaumatotibia leucotreta | reverse complement strand
CATTTCAAGTCAGCGTTTTTTCCTTTGTGAAAGTTAGTTACGCCACTCTTACAGATTACTTCACTTACACTACACTTGGGGTGACCAGATTCCAGGAATTCTGGGGACGTTTTGATTTTCCTTCAGTATTAAGACCTCCCGCCACTTGGTTGTCCAATGTCGAGAGAGACCTCAAGCAACTGTCACCAACAACGACAATCCGGGACAGAGCGTCCTGGCGCCGAGCCATAAGGAGGCCCGATCCCAACTAACGAGCTGGACCAGGGACAGAGAAAGAAAGAAAGAAAGAGAGAGATTAATCTGTTTCGTGCAACCTGTCGTGACATATGAGGAGTGTCTTTTCAAAAGGACTTATTTCCACTTACAACTTTTTTTTAACTATGAATGTAGTTTTGCTAAAAGTAGAGAAATACATCTCTGTTTTGGATTTCAAGTTCTAATAAGCTTCTTCTTGTCCTCCAAAATGTAAAAATATCAAAGTCCGTGTCAAAAGGGCTTATTTTTCCCTTATACTAAGAAAATGATACGAGCTTTTAGAAGTGTAATTTTATTATAATAACTTATTATTAAGTACTTTTTGTATAAATGAAGGGGTTGTAAAATTTCCTTGAAAAATAGCTTGTGTATTATTGGATAAGCTCACAAGGCCGCAACAAAACGGCTTAATTCCAAAAGTTCCGCATCAAAAGGGCTTCATTCTGAAAGTTTATGGTATATTAACTTAATAATTAAGTTGATAAAGCAATATATTTAGTGCCATAACATTTATATCAACTTACGTAAGTACTATATCAAAAACACAGAAAGAATATCGAAATGAAAACCGTGGATTTATGTTTTTCTCAATTTCCCAAAAAAAGTTACAAATGGAAATAAGCCCTTTTGAAAAGACACTCCTCATATATTTACACAAGCTGTTAACTTTTAACCATATAATGGTTTTTTTTTTGACTGACTATGACCCAAGAATGAGGGGTCATACCCACCTGACTCCAGTGGTAGCATCTGGGATATTTTTTCCCACCTGTTACCAGTGGTATCAACTATGAATTAAAATTACAGGGAATTATTTTCCCAGTAGTTACCACCAAGTACTCTAGTGGTAACAGGTGGGAACAAAAATCCCAGTCGTTACCTCTGGTGGCAGTTGGGTGATAACAGGTGAGAATAACCTAGAATGAGTGACAACGACCACTCTGACATGAGTATGTCGACGAAGAACTATGGCAGCTAGGGACAAAAAAAATGATTTTCCGATTTAACCTCCTCCGTATTTTATTCAGACCGCCAAAAAGACTCCTACTTTTCGACTCTATCCCGTAGTGATAAAGTCGAAAAGCGACAATATTTTGGTTGATAACGTAGTCCCGAATAATAGTAGATCGAATTTGGTTACCCTACACTGCATTGAAAGCATCCAGCCGGCGCCAAATATTAAATTGAACCTTTGTTGTTCACAATAAAGGAACACATATTATGCCCCCTGTATATCAGGTATGTAGGTACCGTCAGTATAAAAGTCAGTAAATAAAAAAAACATGGAGTTTTTTTTAACATAATTATTCGGGTTAAAAAATATTTATTTCCCAAAAGAAATGATACATTTCACTTATTGAGAAAAAATAGACAAAACTGGTTTTTCTTATGAGCATTAATAATAATAAATTTAACTATTAAATAAGATTGACAGAAATTGTGTTCATAAAATATTAGAAATAATTTATACAAATGAAATAATAAACCGAAAACACATGGGTAACCAAACCACTCAAACAGACAATAAAATCAGTAGGGTAGGGCATGAATTACTATTATAAGTTATTGTAAACAAGTTCGCGATCGATTTATAATAATGTAGCGGGTAGCGATAGATTCGTTCTTGTTACCAACGCTCAAGGTAATTTAGAGTTTAGTTGTCCAGGGCCGCATTCAGGTTACTGGAACTTTATTCAGGATGTACATCTTTAGTTGTTTTTTGAAAATGGGGAAAATTGGTGCATTTTTTATATTTGTTGGTAAATCATTATACATTCGTGCTCCTTGGTACGTTATATTTTTGGTGCCAAAATTTGTAGTCCTTATAAGTCGTAATGTTAGGTTATTTGCACTAAATTATTGATTTGCGTACATATACCGAACAGCAACAAAGCAGTATGCGACTAGCACAGGACCGAGAAGAGTGGCGTAATAAATAAGAGGTCCAGCAGTGGGTGGGCACAAGCTGAATAGATGGATTGTCTTACAACCTTATTAATAAACGTCGTTGATCGTCGTTATCGGCGTTGATCAAATTTTTATTCTTACACATCCCAAAGAAACCGTTATCTATGAGCATATTTGAAATTTAAAAAAAACGTTTTTATTTTTTATGGTACTTTGACGAACTGGTACAAACACCAATGTGTACCTACCAAACCGTCAAATAAACCGACCGTTAACATTTCCAAAGGATTGCCTACATCCCAAACCTAGAGAATTTTCTCAAAAGCAACTTTAATGAGATCTTTTTAAGCTACATCCATTACTTCTTTATTAAATAAAACCACAAACTACAAAACATCTATACATACAGCTTGGCAAAAAAGAGTAGAAATTAAAAAGTAGCAACATCGTAGTGTCGTCCCTTTCAGATCAATATACGTGGCAAAAAAGAGTAGAAATTAAAAAGTAGCAACATCGTAGTGTCGTCCCTTTCAAATCAATGTGCGTGAGAAAACGGGACGACACTACAATGTTGCCACTTTTTAATTTCTACTCTTTTTTGCCAGGCTGTACGTAATCTAAGGTAAAATATTAGTCCTAAATCACTGTCAGTGTAATTTTGTGAATGTCAGTGTGAGTAAGTTTGTATATTTCACGAAATTTCCTCTTCTTCTGAAGAGCCTGGCTCTTGTCGGTGTAGTAAACGCCATTCCGTACATTGTTCCGCTAATGTTTTGAGTTCCTGGGTGTTTAGAGAAGTTGCCAATCGCTAACGCTTATCGTCAATCGTAAACGAAAGGCGGCTAACTGTCTTTGTCGCACTAATATGAAAGAGTGACAGAGAGTGAAAACTACGATATGCTACTAAACGTTAGCGATTGGCAACTTGGCTAAGCATCCTGGTACGACACCACATTAATCTTCTTGATCTTATTGTTCAAGGCGAGTATTCACGAAAATAAATAATATTATTTTTTGAATTTTTAATGGGCAGAGCAATAGCCATTACTTAATTTCTGGAAATTCTGTGTGTTACCGATGCAGAAGGCGAAAGGTAAACTCAAATAAAGGTAGCAATATTTAAGTCTGATTCGCTATTTTCTTCATCAAAATATTATTTTCTTTCGTTTGAAGTATTTTATTTTCAATTTATATCAATAAGTGACAATGTCAAATTTCAAACGTAAAAATATTAGAAAATACTACAACTAAAGAAGTATATCAAAATGGAGTCCGTAACACTGAGAATATATACAGGGTGTTAACGGGGTCGTGATCCAAACTGTGAAAAACGTGTTAAGATGGTCTTTCTGAACAAGGTTTCCCATGGAACAAATATGAAAATCGCGAAAAAAATTGTACGGTTTTCATACCGACCGATGCGGAAGTGTTAATGATTTCCAGTATTGTTTCATAATGATGTAAACACATTCTCAAGGGATTAGTATGGATAATTGTATACATATTAATGAACTTGAACTCAATTAATTAAAAAAAAAAGTACGATTTTTCTTATGGGTCCCTTGGGAAACTTTGTTCAGAAGGATCATCTTAACACGTTTTTCACAGTTTGGATCACGACCCCGTTAACACCCTGTATATATATATATATATATATATATATATATATATATGCATATGTACTTTTAAATGTGTGTGATAAGATAAATGTGCTTCTTAAAATGTTGCAATCACCTACTCTGTTTCACTATTTTAATTTGTTTCCGCTACCCAAAGGTTGTCTGGAAGAGATTGCTTTATAGCGATAAGACCGCCCGTTGTGTGTACTACCTGTCGCATGTATAATCGTCTGTTTTAACCATGTTTTCTTTTTTGTTAAGGTGTGCAATAAAGAGTATTCTATCTATCTATCTTCTCCAACTAGCACATTGTTTTTCTGCCAAAATGCTGTTTGCTGCGCTAAACTAAGTTGCCGCCTGCCGGCTCCGTTGAGCAGAAAAATAGTATATACAACCTAGGCCGTTAAATGGGAAAGCCTCGGATCACTTATGTTCATATGTTTGTCTACAATTACACGACATCCGAGACATTTCCCACTTAAACGGCCTTGGCATGTAATCTACTATTATTCACATTCGTGTTAACTTTTCATGCCGACGCTACGTAACAATGCCCCAATATCGGAAAAATACTTTCCCTGATTCGACTGACGTTTGAGCAGTACTGAGCACGCCTCGGCGTGTTATAAGCATTTTTATTACACGCAAATGGAGCTTTTGAAGCATTTCAACTGAAATCTATCATTTTGGACAGCCTCATACGCTTCACGTCTCGTGGTAGACGTTTTTTGAAAATAGAAAGGACTTTCTTAGGCTGCGTTGTTCTATATTAAAATATATTAACTTTATCACCGTATACCAGCATCCTGCATAGCCAAGTTGCAAATCGCTGACGCTTAGTAGCGTATCGTAGTTTTCCCTCTCTGTCACTATTGCACATTAGTGCGACAAAGACAGTTAGCTGCATTTCGTTTACGATTGACGACTAAGCGTTAGCGATTGGCAACTTGTCTTAGCACCCAGGCCTCGCCTAGATGCCGTTTTGCAATCGTATTACAATAAGCGATAAGTCGCGTGTCCATAATTATGTACGGAAATGGTCACGTGACTTTTCGTTTCAATCTGTCATTCTCATACATTTATTACTTATCGCATATCGTATACGATTGCAGAATGGCATCTTGCTAATGCTGTTCTCGTAACGCTCAGCGTTCTATATTTCATCCTCCTCCTCATCATCATCATTTCAGCCATAAGAAGTCCACTGCTGAACATAGGCCTCTACTTTACCTCCACATACAGCGGCTAGAAGGGCAGGAATATTATACTAGCGGCAGGAATATTTCTGATGTCATACTAAACCTATCAAACAGGAAATAACCTAATATGACCCAAAGAACAATTTTAACACAACCATTAATTAACAAAATCACACTAACTATCATAAAATTAAAAGCACCACACATCAAGACCATTTTATTACAAAACTTTTAATCACTCTTTACATTGAAATAGTTCATCAGACTTTACAACTCGCGAATATGACCCTTATTCCTATAATATTAAAGTTTGCGCTAACATATCTAATTTAACGCGTTTTCCACTACAGGGTGTTACTGAATCTACGTCTGTGAGTGAGATAGCATTGGGTTTATGACGTCATAAAATATTTTATGTCTCCTTCGGTTTGGAGCTTTTGCGCGGATTACTAAATTGTTAAAGTAGAGATGCTACGTTCCCGAGTTATAGGTTTGCCCGATAATATCGATCGTTTCAGGCCGGTAACCGGTACCGCTGCATATCGAATAGATCCACTCCGACAGTCGCCGGGCCCAGTTGAGTTTCTTGCTGGACTCTTCTCCGCCGGCTGTCCGATCGTTTTAACGCTCCCTGTACCATAAAGCCTAAGTCAGGTTTAAAAAAATCCATCGTTTCATCGTTAGTATTGGCATGTCATTACGAGCTATTTTTTAAAAACTGCGCGTCTTCATCATTTAAACTATCTACTTATGTCATTTTTTAGGCATTTGTTGTTAGGTTAGAATATGATAATACCCATATAATTTATAATATGTGAAAGATATGTCAGCGATACTGTACAGTAGGCAATTCATCTTTCGATGAAATTAAATTAGGTGAAATGTTGGTTGGAACGTGATATTCAGCAAACATTTGTCGATAATTTACAGAACCATTTCATCCAAAATTAGTACTTATCTACACGAATTTCTCAACTTGAGGTATGTCGACGGAAAACACGATAATCAAAATTTAACAATGACCCTTCTATTATTTCAGGACGAAGGCAGTCAAATTGGGAGTGAATCTAAATGAAGAGTAAGTACTCATCATTATCATCATCATATCAGCCGAAAGACGACCAATGCTGAACATAGGCCTCCCTTAAAGATTGCCGCAATGACCGGTCCTGTGCCACCAGCACCTAGCGGACTCCTGCGAACTTCACTAGGTCATCAGTCCACCTTGTGGGGGGGCCTACCCACGCTGCGCCTACCGGTACGTGGCCGCCACTCGAGAACTTTTCCACTCCAACTTTACTTTTAAGAGTAAAGTATCTGTCCCTATATTATGTAATCTGTGCCCCGGCTTGGTATGCTAAGCTGTAGGATTCAGCATGGAATCTTAAATGATGGCAGCGTTTGAGATAGGTTCCAGATTTGTTTTATTTCGTCTCGTCTGGGCATAAACTATAAACCTGGATAAAGTTCAGAGCAGAAAATATTGGTAGGTAAAAGTTTTATTTTCATTACGTGTTTTGACTTAGATATATTATCCGAATCTGAAATAATCACATTAAATGTTGAATCATTGGATATAGGCGTTTTTATTTCGTCATTGTTTTCTGGACAAAAAAAAATACAAGAGATGACCGTAAGAATTATTTTAATGAAGTAATTGTGAAAAAACTCAAATCAAATTATTTATGAACTAAATATTTTGATGTGTGCTTTTATTTTTTTCCCAGTAGTCACACCACTTAATACTACTTATATAAATTATAAAGTATTATTATAAATTATAAATATATTATAAATATATTATAAATTATAGTTATTTATATTTAAGAAATCCTTACGTGCTCTCATTGCTAGCGGAATGAAGGATTGTTAGTTTTTCTGTTTTAGTTGATTTCATCGGTTATAATATTAATATGTATTTTAATGTACCTATATATGTAGTTAGTTCATGTATATATTTGTGTAGGTATATATGTAGGTATAGATATGATATATATGTTTTTTGTTCATATTATTTTACTGAATAGATGTAGCACCGCCCACAATCTCTCTGCTTTGCCTTAAGGTTGACTGGTAGAGAATGCCTCATGGCATTAAGTTCGCCTTTTGTACGTTAAGTTTTACTTTTGTGCAATAAAGTTTAAATAAATAAATAAATAAAGTATGGTTGTCATATATCAAAGAAAAAATGACCAAGATCACCAACGTCCGAGGTGGGAATCGAACCCACCTGTTTAGCTTTCGCGGCTGATGTCTGCACCGAAGACCAAGTGGCCGAGCGGTCGAACGTTGGTGATCTAGGTCGTTTTTTTTTTGTTATATGACATCCAATATTTATAATTATTTTAATGTAAAAGTAATTCAGTGGCTCCCAGGTACCGCTGAGAGGACACAGTGGAGGCAAATCTGCGACATCTTCAAGTCAATAACTGGCAAAAAGTTGCGCAGGATCGAGACAGATGGCGTGCTCTCGTTTCGGAGGACCCTCTTAGGGTCCCTGAGCCAAATTAGTTAGTTAGTATAAATACCAAGTCTATCGTAATCAATGTTGTTGCTACTCGGCCTTCCGTTTCAGAAATAATCGCAGGACGACAATGACGAATACGAGTGGTTAAAACACTCCACGGCGAATCATTCTGACACTGCAGTGCTTGATAATGGAGACCTAGGCTCTCAGAACCATCTTGCGCGTACCTTGTGCCTAAAATATACACGAGTTTAACCGTTTATTCATATCTTAGTGGTATTGTTTCACGGCATATAGATAGTTTTTTTATGGATCCATTATGCATGAAATAGAATTGATGGCTATTCAACAATTCATTACTATTGTGTTGTGGAGAACTCAGCAAAAATCAAAATGATGATATATTATATTTAATGTGCGCGATAATTATATTTAATACATCCGGTTCCTTCCTCGTACAACAAATATCGCTTGCCTTCCAGCGCGGCAATGCCGTGAGTATTTGGCACTTTTGGACTGGGTGAGAGCCGGAGCGGGGTATAATTTATTTTAGTACTTTGTAGTTTTAGTTTTAAGGTAATTTATAGTATATTTTAGTGTAGAGTTTAATGTATCATTGTTTTCATGTAAATACCTGTAGTACTTATTTTTAACCAACAAGACCGAAGAGCTGCCTGGCGACTTCCTCGCACAACGCATCAGTATTGCGATACAGCGAGGAAATGCCGCCAGCATCCTCGGTACAATGCCACAAAGGCCAATCTTAGATATAGGTTAGGTTAAGTAGATTAGTTAGATTTAATCTATGTACATAAATTGCAGTTTTGAAAATAAAGGTTTTAAAAAAACAATTCCGTGCATTTTTTGATATGTGGAAACGTTAGTAAGGTATCATATCATCAAGCAACAGTAAGTATAACAAATACAAATCTCTATCGAAAAAAGCAATTCCTTTACTTCTCCAACTTCAATATAATTTCCGCCAACAGTCAAAGAAAATTCACGAAAATTCTCTCAATGCATTTAAAGGCTCAACGATTCCGAAGCTACGTGCCATCTGAAACTTCATTCATCCCTTACTCTCCAAGCTTTAACAATATAGTATGAATGAGATGGAAGCTGGAATTTCTTTCAGAATCCCGGGTTGCTATTTCTTACAATCAGCTAGTAGTAAAATGGTAAAGTTATAGCGCTTTCCGTTTGCCCTTTTTAGGGTTCCGTAGCCAAAATGGCAATAACGGAACCCTTATAGTTTCGCCATGTCCGTCTGTTCGTCTGTCCGTCTGTCCGCGGCATAGCTCAGTGGTCGTTAATACTAGAAATCTGCAATTTGGCACAAGGATACATATTGCCAACAAAGTGGCACAATAAAAACTAGAAAAACATTTTTTTTCGCTTACCTCCCTAACTGGTGAAGTGGCGATGATTTTTTTTATTTGCTGTAATCCTATAGTGTGGGGTATCATTGAATAGATCTCTTAAAATAATAAGGGTCTTTAAACAAAGTTTTTTTCTAAAGTCAATATTATCGGAGATAATCGCTCCATAAGAAAAAAAATGTGTCCTCTCTAACTTTCGATCTGTAGGTCCAAAAAATATGAAAAAAGTCATGAAAAGTGGGCTTATAGAATTCTTTAGAATAAAATAAATAAATAAATGAATATCTTGGGACATCTTACACAAATCGACCTAGTCCCACGGTAAGCTCAATTAAGGCTTATGATGTGGGTATCAGGCGACGATGTATATAATAGATAGATACATATTATAGATACTACTTAAATACATAGACAGCCACGACCAAGGAACAAATATTTGTGATAAATAAATACACAAATAATGCCCTCGCCGGGATACCAACTAGGCTACAGAGGCTGACAACTACTTTAACATAATCGGCGCAGCCGTTTTTAAAAAACTGTGGAACCCTACACTGACCATGGCCCGACATGCTCTTGGCCGGTTTTTCTATATGGTTTTAAGTCCGGTGTGTGGAAAATCTGACACACTTTGTTACATTGCATTTTGAAATAAACACTCGTAAGTAAAGTTTTCATAGAAAGATTTTAAACAGTTTTACAAGATTGATTTAAAAATCCTTTGTGGCGGGGTAGATCTTTAGAGTATGGTCAAAGGCGTCTTGCCTTATAACCAGAGATCGGATGGATTTGCGACATTCTTAGTGACTTACGTCATTTTGATGACATTTAGTATGAGATGTCGCACAAAAATCCGATCTCTGCTTATAACAGATATATACCCGAGAAATTCGACCGGTGTCTGCTAAGCTGGAGTGGCTGAGTGGTTAAGACATAAGCCGCGAAGGCTGAGGACGTGGGTTTAAATCCCACCTACGGCGTCGGTAAACTTCAGTATTTTTTCTCTGGTATATGACATCTAATATTTGAATTTATGTGCATTTTTGTCTGAGGTATTTTTATGATAAAACTTACCGTTTTGCTGAAAATCGCGAAAAACACATTTTTTGAACTTTGAATAAAAAAAATCCTTAAACAGGGGAAAGATGGGGAATTTTTATATTTTGTTTTTAATGATATTACTCATTAAACAATCTTACCCATTTTCAGTTTGGTGGGAATTTAGGTGACTTAACTCTTATTTTTTTGGTTTAATTTGACCGGACTAATAGTAGCGAGTGTTACAACTAAATATATGACACAAAAAAAAATTAGTTGTCCCCAAAAATATTAAAAATCCATTTCAACATCAGCAGGTATCACATAATTGGTACGACAGTAAGTCATCGCGAGACTACCCGTGCCTCTTTTATGAATATAGTCAGTAAAAGACGAGAAGTCAAATAACTCAAATAGCTTCACCAAAATCATATCTCAGGCCAAACACTTGCGCAATATTTGTTTGCCAGCCTCATAGGAAACACAAATATTTTAAAATTCTATTAGGATCGTTGTATTTACAGCTGCTGTTTTATTTTGGAGTCCAGCTGTACTGGATTTTGTTTGGTGTAAGAGAAAAGATGAGAGCGGGTTTAACCCAGATTAGGGTGAAATCTCTTGTTGGGTCCTCACACATTATCAGCCTAGCAAAGATGCCATTCTACAATCGAATACGATAAGCGATTAGTCACGTGACCATAATAATGTATGGAAATACTCACAGTCCGATGGCAGATGGCACTGCTGGTCTATTATCACGGCGTACAGATAGTTTTGAGCACCGATATTTGTAAACATACTTATAAGTAATAGATAGATAAATGATACTTAACTTAAATGGTTGAAACAACTTTCATTGTCTATTATTGCCATGGTTACGGTCATCTGAGTCACACTGGTTTTACGCAAAATTATGGTACTTAAATTATGCACACATGCATGTAGTTCATGTTCATAGATGGACAATAAAGGAAAAAGCTTGTTAATATCAGAAAAAAACCATCATCACTGACCATTATTTGATAAAAGATTGATGATGGGCAGTAGCGTCATCATAGTGGACACATTACTGCGATCGCCAATCCGCTTGCTCAGCGTGGCAATTATGGGCATTTACCTCCTAATGCGTCTATATATACGCATAGTCAATAGGAGAGGCCTATGTCCAGCAGTGGACTATCATAGGCTGATGATGAAAAAGACAAGTCTATTTACACCAATTATATGCTACACTGCACAAGTCTACATACTGAAACCACAGTCCTTCTGGGGCCTTTATCTCAAAAGCTTGTAACTTGTAATACAGGCAAGTTCTCTATTCGCTTGCAACTTAGACACGGTAAAGGCTATTGCATACGTGCAGTGCGGTACGTGCGCTGCGTTTCAATGTACCGTGTGCCGGTGCCCTTACAACCGCGATTTATCGTTAGTGGGGTTTAGAAATCAATGGATTTTGCTTTTATTGAAGCTGTGGTAGAAAATTAGGCCTAGGAGTTTTATATACGTATATACTTATTTAGTTTTGGAAATTGAGCGACAAAGTGAGAAATCGCAAATTTACAGTATGTTAATAAACGCCGTGTGATGACGGCCGTAAGGATAAATTTGTCACCACCCCAACTCTTCCCGTGGGTGTCGTAAGAGTCGATTAAGAGATTTGAGCTGATCATGTATTTATTGAAGATTGATGATGGGCAGCAGCATCATCATATGGAGTGGATACATTACTGCGATCGTCAACCCGCTAGCCCAGCGTGGCGATTATGGGCATTTACCTTCTAATGCGTCCGTACGCTTAGGTAATAGGAGAAACCTTTGTCCAGCAGTGGGCTGATTATAGGCTGGTAATGTAAAGATAATAAAAAAATAATTTTTTAATGAGTTTTAACTACTTTTACTATGGGACCAAACATGAAAACTCAAGAAATAAATCAACGCTTCTGATGTGGGTACCAAGCGATACATACACAACAAAGACAAAGGAATAAACGTTTGTGATAAATAAATACCTACTCAAATTATGCCTCGCTGGAATTCGAACCCGGAACCTTCAGCTTCGTAGGCAGGCACTACCAACTAGGCTACGAAGGCTGACAAATATAGCACAAACCAATAAATATAGCACAAGTTTCCCCTGCAAAGGGCTCGTATATTCCCTCCATGATTTCGCTTTGTGATCGGCCATACAAAACTTGATATACGAGAAGCCGGGTTGTTCGGTGGTGAAATCGTATGATTTTACCAAGGCTTCGGGCTGTATATCGAGTTTATAAAATACGTACAGGGTGGCTGTGAATCTCGCAACGGCGGTTAGGATCCAAATACAGGATGGGTCAATGATAAATTCATTTTAACGAAGGAGGTCGATACAAAAGTGAATTTATCACTAGCCCACCCTATAGTTAGTTAGTTTTACTGGGCTTTTTCCGCAACTCGACAACTATAGTGCCTTTTTTGCGTGATAGCGAGGTACGAGTAGCCCTACCATCCAAGCTCCTCCACGAAACTCAGCGTAGGTACGTTTCAGGTTGCTAAATGCCTCCTTTAGTGTATGTGGAGTCCCCAAGTGCCTACTCCTGTATGCCTTTACCTGTTTACATTCTAGAAGAATATGTTTTGCTGTTTCCTCCTCCTTTTGAGAGAGGTGTCCTTGCCTATACTAACCACCTTATTCATAAACACCTCTTAATTTATCAAACCGCTAAGTATCGTTTGTCCCTTTCGTTATTTAGTATGTTTTTTTTTACATAATTAATGATATTATTTTATTACAAATTTAATTTTAAGACCGAACTTTGCACGCCTGACAACTTGACAAGGCAGATCATGTGGAAAATCCAGTTCTTTACCTGTTACTAAATGACTAACCCATGTTCAGAAATTAATAATTTCATTTCATTTCACTTTTGTAGACATATTGATAAGACCGAAAGGGACAAACAATACTTAGCGGGTTGTTACGTTAGCAGACGTTTATGTATGAATAACGGGGTATTAATATAAATAGATAATCAGCAAAATTACAAAAACCGACTTCAATCGATTTCTCCATGATCCCATCATTAGACCTTGGTGCCAACGGGATCATCTCAGTTTATTTGTGAGAAATCGGTTGAAATCCGTATTTTCTAATTGTTATCGTTAAAATCGCCTGTGCTTGTACAGGCAAAGCCGCGGGCACCAGCAAGTAGCACATAATAAATACTTAAAATTTACATAACTTTTTATACGATTTATGGTGAAGGTCGTAGGAGTCTGCTGGACGCAGGTGGCACAGGACCGGTCACTGTGGTAATCTTTTGAGGAGACCTATGTTCAGCAGTGGACGTCTTTTGGCTGATATGAGGATGATGATTAGGCTTAGGACTTTTCATAGCATATCGTGGTTCTAAAATCCTTGGAGCCGCTATGTGTAAAATTTTCGAAGTCAAAGTCAAAGTATATTGTAATATAAAATATAATGATTTATACCTACTGTCACATCGTTACTGAATTAATTTTAATCGAACGTAATGAATTAAAAAAAAACGAACATGTTTTCATAAAAAGTGCATACGAAATTAGTTACCTATATCAGAAACCATAAAAAAACTAGACAATTAGTGTTCAAAACAAACTAGGAAAAGTCTTAAATCGGAAATAGCGATGAAAATGGCGAAAGTATCTTGTTGTTTTTCTCGAAAGTTTCGAATCTTTTATATAAATTACATGTAACTTCCGAACAAGAAACAAAACTGACGTTACCTTTGAAGTAAATAGACTTTACTTCACGTTGACATCACATGCTCCATAGATTTATGATTTCAATTTACAAGTATTTTATCACAATTTATAATTTAAACTGTATAGTCAACTGATATTGAGATTTAGTCTGAGCAAAATGAAAAGTCACGTGTTTGTACGAGAGCCAATACATTCGGAGTATCATAATTCAATATAATAATGCACAAAAAAGTGTTTTACACGTAAAACACTGAAAGATGCGAAAGGATAAATCGAAGCTCTGTAACGAAAGATGCTGTATTTTTGTTCTTTCGTGTTATTTTCATAGCTAATCAGAACCCTAATTTCAATGACATTCGAAATTTGGTCATAATGTAGGTACCATAATAAAGAAATACCACGATACCTCGAGAACACGACATTAACGACGTTTATTTTCGACACACAAAAGACCTTAAAGACAATGTGAAGAATGATTTATAAAGTAATTTTGGTTTGATTTGTTAAGTAAAGCGTAGCGAGTTAATATTATAGCTTTTGTATTGACCGATAAAGTTTCATCTGCTGCAATTATCTTTATATACCTATTATATTCAGAGATCGGAAAAATGTGCGTCATTGTTCGCAATAATATGGACATGACTCCAAAGTTGATTAAATGAATAATAAAACGAATAATTTGTTAAATTGTGATTTTGAAGCTTTAAGGTGGCTATTTGAAAAGGTTTTCATAGTTACCGGTGTCAAATAGGTAATTTTTTGATAATGATAATGATTAATTATTCAATCAACTTTAGAGTCATGTCCATTGCGAACAATCTTACTTAAAATACTAGCGAGAGGGGCAGGGTGAAATGGCGTCATACTTAAGACCTTACATACCTTACGACATACCTTAAGACGTATAAGTCGACAAACCTCAGTTTTGTTTTTTGTTCGGAAGTTACATGTAATTTATACGAGAGATTCGAAACTTTCGAGAAAAACAACATGATACTTTCGCCATTTTCATCGCTATTTCCGATCTAAGACTTTTTCTAGTTTGTCTTGAACCTAATTGTCTAGTTTTTTTATGGTTTCTGATGTAACTAATTTCGTATGCACTTTTTATGAAATCAAGTTCGATTTTTAAAATTAATTACGTTCGATTAAAATTAACTCAGTAACGATGTGACTGTAGGTATAAATCATTATATTTAATATTACAATATACTTTGACTTTGACTTCGAACATTTAACATATAGCGGCTCCAAGGATTTTAGAACCACGATATGCTATGAAAAGTCCTAAGCCTAATGATGATGATATGATTTGTGTATTTACCACTCGGCCGTGTGGTGACGACAGTAAGAATACATTTGTCACTACCCCAAAACCTCCTGCGGGTGTCGTAAAAGTCGACTAAGGGATTGAAGTGTCACTGACCATTATTTGACAAAAGATTGATGACGGGCAGCAGCGTCATCATCGTGGACACATAACTGCGATCGGCAATTTGCTTGCCCAGCGTGGCGATTATGGGCATTTACCTCCTAATGTGTCTGCGTCTATACGCATAGTTAATAGGGGAGGCTTACGTCCAGCAGGCCGATGATGATGATGATGATGATGATTTACCACTTGCCACAAGCCACGTTTCCGTAAGTTCCGTTCTATCACAAAATGATTTTTGAAGGGGTCTAAAAGCGAGTACTCTATATTTACCCACCCTAAGAAATATGTACAACATTTACGTATAAAATACACGGTTCCGTGCATTGACAGCGTTCCAAAGTGGCCATTTTCCCGTGGAACCCCAACACAAAGGCCATTATAAAATTGACATAATTTTCAGCGCGAAAATTCCAACCATCCCTTTTAAGTTCCTCGCATTTTATTGTTATATTAGACAAGAATGCTTTAGGTTGGGTTCACAAGGCGAGATGTCTATCGCATTCCATCTGAGTTGTAGATTATTTTATCTTATTTATTACGTAGATAATGACAGAAATCTACTTTGAAGTATTTGATGGTGTAAGTTAAGTCTTATTGCTTTTTATTATGGTTGTAGATTGAAAACCAGCCTCGCTTAGTTTTAATCCATTTTTCTGCGCAAATATGTATCTTACTTTTACTTACTACGTGTTCGTATATGTAATAGTATACAGGGTGGAAAAAAATTTTGGGTCAGTGAGGGCAGCCACCAGATCCCGTGTAGCTACGCAAAAATGGTCTTAGAAGACCTTCCCACGATTTTCCATTAAAGAAGATTAGCGTTTTCAGATTTTGGAAAAAGTATACAGGGTGCGAGGAAATGGTCATTTTTGAGAAACTTTTTTTTTGATGCCAATTGATCCTGTTTCTGTTCAGGATCAAAAGCTTGTATGGGACCAAAAAAAAATTTTCGGCTAGGTAAGCCACAAATCGAGATTTTAAATTCTCATACAAATTGTATGAAAATTAAAAAATATTTTTCACCCTTATTTTTTTATGCCTATCGATTCCATTCCTATCCAGTACCAATAGTTTCCTACGGGTCAACTTATGGCAATGTACAAAAAATACAAAATTTCAAGAAAACCGTTTTACTTTTACCATGGAAAAAAAGTGAAACCTTAATTACTTTATCTGTCACGATAATTAGTCGTCCTATGCTAAATGATAATAATACTACTGTATGAAATCATTAGCAACATTAATCAGCGTCTCAGATAATGTAATTAATTTTCACTTTTTTCCCATAGTCAATGTATGAAAACAGTTTTTTTTTATTTTTGTTTTTTTTTTACGTTGCCGTAAGTTGACCCCTAGGAAACTATTGGTACTGGATAGGAATGGAATCGATTGGCATAAAAAAAAAAATTTAATTTTCATACAATTTGTATGGGAATTTTAAATCCCGATTTGCGGCTTTTCTAGCCGAAAAATTTTTTTTGGTCCCATACAAGCTTTTGATCCTGAACAGAAACAGGATCGATTGGCATCAAAAAAAAAGTTTGTCAAAAATGACCATTTCCTCGCACCCTGTATACTTTTTCCAAAAACTGAAAACGCTAATCTTCTTTAATTGGAAATCGCGGGAAGGTCTTCTGAGACCATTATCACGTAGCTACACGGGATCTGATAGCTGCCCTCACTGACCCAAAATCTTTTTCCACCCTGTATTGTGCATCAAGGGAGGTAAGTGAGGAATTACTAACGAGAGTGTTAGAAGCCCAACGCCGACTGGCGGAGGGCTTTTATGACTCGAGTTAGTATTCCGCTTACCGACCGTGATGCATACAATGTTTTTCATCACACTTGCCGACAAAAAAATAATTTTTAAGACATAATATGATTAAATGACGTACTGATATTTCTATTACTCCCTAGGGAATTTTACTTTTCTATTCCTCCCTAGGGAATTTCACTTTTCTATTAATCCCGCTACGCACTTGCTCTGAGCTTGCTCTGAGCTCTCAGCCCACCTGATGAAAATGCCATGCCTGATGAAGGCCCATTGACATAGCGACCAAAAAATCGCCGCCTATGCGCTGCCTACCCTGAGGACTTCGATGGATTGTCTCTATGCCAGTAAACCCCAAACCGGAACACAGTACTAACTATGTAGCGGCAGATTAACGGGTAAGACGTTGGTAGCTATCCGAGCGGACCCTGCACCAGGTCCTACCACCAGAAAAATATTTCATTCGTTCATAGCTGTCCCGTGTATATTATTTGCTGTCAGTATACCACAATCTTTAACAAGAAGATGTAAAAAATAGACCCTTTTTTTGCCTCGTCATAAAATATTTATAACGACTCTTCGAGTTAAATATTTCAAGAAAGTTAGAGAATACACATTTTTTACAATAGTTTCTTCAGAATATTGAAGATAATTGAATGGCAAATTTTTGTTTCTTTTGTAGTAAGAAAAGTACTGCTTTCAATAATTTTACCAGATGTGCATAGTGGGGGTGAGAATTATTTTATTTCAAATAAAATACAATTTATAGACACATTATGCCGCTTGGCTACGTTTTGCCACCACCCCAACTCTTCGCGTGGTCAACTAAGGACACCCTGTTCCACTTTTTTTTAAGTCGTCGGCTGATGTTGCAGCTCTGGCATTTTTTGAAGCTGCCGCTTTATAAAAGCCAAGTACCTTTCGATTGGGGGTACTTCAGGGCACTTGGAGGGATTCATGTCTTTTTCGACTATATCAACCTTGTTTGTTTTATGCCATTCAAGGGTGGCTTTCGAGTAATAGCATGACGCCAAATCAGACCAAAACAAAGTAGGCATCCTATGCTTTTTAATGAGAGGCAGCAGTCTTATTTTTTAAATACTCTTCTTGGTATACTTCAGCGTTTAAACTACCTGTGGTGAAAAAAAATTGAAACGCATGCTACGTTGACCAATTGCTTGCCTTACGAGTATTATTTACCAATTTTTTCAACACTGATGGCTGTATCTTGTTTAGAGAGAATTTTTCCAGCGGGCATGGTACAATACTAAGGTCCAGGGGTCGTTTATAAATCTAGTTCGCAGTACATTTTGTCGTCCATGATAATACATTGCTTTTTAAACGGTTTTTATTAACTTCACTGCGTATCAACTGTCGTCGATGCTTCAAATTTTGTGATCGATTTTTCGACCACTTCTACTGCACCGAATTCAATAAAATTTGGAACTCTTATCAAGTCCCCATGACAATGCAATATTATAATATTTGTATCCTTGTATCCTCAAAGCCTGATGCTGCAGACGTACTGCTTACGTTAACCGAGAGTGTTAGACACGTGAAAATGAAAGTATAGCATGTTAGGCATAATCAAATACTAACAGCCTGATCTTGACTTCCAACTCCTCACTCCTGATGCTGCAGTACTAGCTACAATAACCGCAAGGTTTATCTTTTATCGATATCTTGATTTTGAAGAAGTTCTTTAGATATTAAGTAGAAACATGCGAATTTGATACTAACGTCCAACTCCTCAAATCTGATACTCCAGTGTTACTGCCTGCCACAACCGCTAGGTTTAGCGATATGTAGATTTTGAAATACTGCTTTAGATATTGGGAAGAAACATACGAATTTCATTATTATCATCATCATCATCATATCAGCCAAAAGACGTTCACTGGTGAATATAGGCCTCCCCCAAAGATTGCCACAAGGACCGGCCCTGTGCCACCTGCATCCAGCGACTTTCACCAGTTCATGAGTCCACCTTGTGAGGGGCCTACCCACGCTACGCCTTCCGGTACGTGACCGCCATTCGAGAACCTTACCGCCCCAACGGCCATCGGTTCCACGCGCAACGAGCCCCGCCCACTGCCACTTCAGTTTAGCGATTCGAAGACCTATATCGGTTACTTTGATTCTGTTGCGGATGGTCTCATTTCTAATTCTAGCATAGCCCTCTCCATTGCCCTTTGGGTGACATTGAGCCTTTTATGAGGCCCATTGTTAGCGATTACGGTTTAGTACCTACCGTATGTCATCCATCACTGGCAACATACACGGATCAAAGACTTTCGTCTTCAAAAAAATTGGACGAAAAGATACAGACGGATTTAATACTGACTTCCAACTCCTCAAACCTGATGCTGCTGAGACACGTGCCACTGCCTGCCGTAACCGCCAGGTTAATCGAAATGTTGAATTTAAAGTAATGCTGCCAATGGTTAAAAACATATACATTGAATACTCACTTCCAAATCCTAACCTCTATTAGTGTGTAAAATACCCGCTATTAGTCTGCCATAACCACTGACAGTGTGGGTTGTTCGCGTAAGACGTGGCGTCGGACCTGCGGTCCGCTTGTTGATAGTGTGAGTTCACCCTTCAGGCCTTCGGGTTCGTGTAGAGCGAGCCGTCGGGCCTGCGGCCCTCCGTCTAAAGATAGACTGACAGCGTGAGTGGATCGCATAGGGCGAGCCGTCGGGCCTGCAGCCCTCCAACTGATAGAGTGACAGCGTGAGTGGATCGTGTAGCGTAGGGCGAGCCGTCGGGCCTGCGGCCCTCCAGCTGATAGAGTGACAGCGTGAGTGGATCGCGTAGCGTAGGGCGAGCCGTCGGGCCTTCGGCCCTCCAGCTGATACAGAGCGACAGCGTCAGTGGTTCACGTAGGGCAAGCCGTCGGGCCTCCGGCCCTCCAGCTGATAGAGTGACAGCGTGAGTGGTTCGCGTAGAGCGAGCCGTCGGGCCTGCGGCCCTCCGTCTAAAGATAGACTGACAGCGTGAGTGGATCGCATAGGGCGAGCCGTCGGGCCTGCAGCCCTCCAACTGATAGAGTGACAGCGTGAGTGGATCGTGTAGCGTAGGGCGAGCCGTCGGGCCGCAGGCCCTCCAGCTGATAGAGTGACAGCGTGAGTGGTTCGCGTAGGGCGAGCCGTCGGGCCTGCGGCCCTCCAGCTGGTAGAATGACAGCGTGAGTGGATCGCGTAGGGCGGACCGTCAGGCCTGCGGCCCTCCAGCTGATAGAGTGACAGCGTCAGTGGTTCGCGTAGGGCGAGCCGTCGGGCCTCCGGCCCTCCAGCTGATAGAGTGAGTGAGTAAGCGTGAGTGGTTTGCGTTGGGTGGGCCGTCGGGCCTGCGGTCCTCCAGCTGATAGAGTGACAGCGTGAGTGGTTCGCGTAGGGCGAGCCGTCGGGCCTGCGGCCCTCCAGTTGATAGAGTGACAGCGTGAGTGGATCGCGTAGGGCGAGCCGTCAAGCCTGCGGCCCTCCGACTGATAGAGTGACAACGTGAGTGACTCGCGTAGGACGTGCCGTTGGACCTGCAGTCATCAGGTTGATAAGACAGAGTATGAGTCCCTCCGGTACACGTAGTGCGTGCCATAGTGATGTCGAGCCTATGGCCCTCCGGTTGATAGACTACATGGATTGACCCTTTGGGCCCTCGGTTCGCGTCGGACTTTCCGTCAGTCCTGCGGTCTTCCGGTTGGTCGACTGACAGTATGAGTTTATATTTTATAGTCTCGAAATACAACTTATATAATGTGTACAATATAAAATTTTTAACTTGATTTCCAATAAACCAAATTGATTGATATATTCCTTATTGTCAGATATCTGTTATCTTAGTATTTTATGAATAACATGTCCATTTGAGACACTTCTGGCATTCAAGCTGACATTTTTTAGTGTCGGATTTCTAAAAATATCTATTCAGCAGGGATTCCCCTCTCGTTACACATAAAATAATGTCCATTACGTTTACCTATGTGTCGTGATTAAAGCGCGAGAGTTAAATGCTATAGCATTCATAATTCTATTGCATATTACAAACAACATCTTTGATCTGGAGTAAGTAGGTATGAAATTAACTTTACAATTGCACTAAAAACTTGAAAATAAAATAAGTAAAAAAAGTTTTAAGTTAAACGGTTTTTATTGCACCAAAAACTAGAAAATAAAAATTAGTTGTAACTAACCGTAGATGCTACTTTCTGTAGATTAGTCACGTGAAACTATTATCACTGTAGTCTTCCCAAGTTGGATGCTGAATGCCACGTTTAGCCTCTATGTCAGTGGATTAAGCGTTACCTAATCGGAAACTTTTACCAAACTAAAATAAAAACGTGGGGCGTTATTATAAAGAAACATACAAGTTCAAAATCATCCATCTGTTCCAACACTTCTACAGAGGTAAATCACTTTTATCAAAGCCAGAACAAAACTAATTACACTATTGCTGTCTTGATTTCTATGTTTGTTCTTCAATAACTATAGTGACTTAATCACAATTGCGTACGCCCCACGTTTTTATTTCAGTTTGGTAAAAGTTTCCGATTAACGCTTAATCCAGTGACATAGAGGCTAAACGTGGCATTCAGCATCCAACTTGGGAAGACTACAGTGATAATAGTTTCACGTGACTAATCTACAGAAAGTAGCATCTACGGTTAGTTACAACTAATTTTTATTTTCTAGTTTTTGGTGCAATAAAAACCGTTTAACTTAAAACTTTTTTTACTTATTTTATTCTTAGTCAGCACATGATCATACAGTTTACTTGCCCGTTTTCTAACTGATACGACTTTTTTTCATCTCTTTTAGGTTGTTTCTGTTTTTTATACGTCTTTAGATTACGTCTCTTTTTAATTTTTTGTATCATAAAAGACGGAGTTTTCGCTTTTTTGGTAGCATTGGACAGAAAGAGTTGGACTTTGTTAAAATATTCGTACTACTTTCTTATGCAACGCTGGGTCCCATGGTCCCTGTTTTCTTCCACTCTTGGGTAGATATTCTAAATTTAAAGTGTTGGCGAACTTATTTATCGGTTTGTATATGCCTGCAGAAGTGAACTTATACTTTTTAACGAGCTTTCTTATTGTTATGCCCTTAATTTTACACCAGTCGTCCAAAATTATTTTCCGTGTCTGTAAGTTAATCAGATCCATTTAATTGATTTTAACGGAATCACATATTGTTTCTAACCTTAAATCATACTACCCATTAATATGGTTCATAATATACTGAACAGTTTTTGTTATATAAAGTTGAGTATACGTATTTATAGGGCCCTAAAGTTGTCTACTTACATTTAGATACGGTCCTTGTAACGTATCGACATCAAGTGAAGATAATTCTTGCTTTCATTCTTTTTGTAGGCGTTCGATTTAAAATATCATGACGTCGCCGCGTACCACGTGACCTACAATTGTACGTCAGTGTTTTCATTCAGGATACTATGGCATTAAACGAAGCGGGTAGAATTTCAACCAATCAGATTCGAGCTAGTTTATTGTTAGCCAATGGTAAAAGATGTTCAGCATGAGGTGATTCAAAGACGTCGAATGAACGAACAATTGAGGGATTGAGAATGAGAGTTGAGAGAATCTGACTTAAGGGAGTGTAAGAGGTATTCGTGGCTTTTTCGTCGGCAGAGCGTCGAGTCGTAAGGAAGTCAGTGAGTTTAGTTCGTAAGGCATATCGTGTTTAGAATTGTTCACAGATATAGCAGGCAGGCTTTACGGCAGCGGAGGCATAGGGCGAGTAACACCATTCCTGGGCGTGATTCGAAGATAGAAATGCGGTACCACCCGGCATTTGGGCGCACAAAGGATGCACCACATGGATATGGTACGTCGCCTCTGGCATTCTTTATATTTATAGGAATTGCTTTGTGATTTGTAGAATAATAGGTGCATCGAATCATACGGGATTCCAGCGATATGTTAGAAAGTGGGTAGATTCAGATTCGGTTGAAAATGAAATGGATACGTTGTTCTTTGGAGATGAACGTGCCCGAATATCTAGTTTCTATTATGTGTGTTCAATTGTGTTTTAAATCGTGTTTATTCATAGTTTAAATATTGAATAGTTATTATTCCGATATACTTTCGACAATGCTTTATAGAATTACTAAGTGGTAACGAATCGTACTGGTCGATTAGTAATGACTATAAGTTTACGGCAAACCGACACAAGGGCGAACGTAAGTTATCTAATATTCAATTAATACGGATTGAATTAGTTTTAGCTTGTAGTTGGGGTCCAGCTTGTGTGAGGGTATCTGGATACAGGGCCCGTGTCTGGATGGTTTTCATGCAAGTTGAATCTTAAATTGCAATCTATGACAGGAACATAATAATAAATCATTGCTTGTGGTCGTTGTGTGTACGGTTGATTTAACTAATTTGCTTTTATAATGTTCATCGTAACAACAATACGAACATAATCGAGTAACATTTTAATAATGTAACATGGCTATCTAAATATTTCTGTATTAATTATTCGGTTGCCGTATTCTTTAGTCGACAGTAGTAAACCAGTGGAACGCGCAGCATTATGATTCATGTAGGTTGTATAGATACGCCACGTGTTAACACGTTCAATGCGGTAGGGGGTCTTCGACCTCCTACAAAATATGGTTAATTACGATTTAAGCTAATTGCTGCAGCGGAGGTGTGAAAATATGATACTTACCAAGTTAATAATTTAATAAACTGTTTTATAACTGCGTTTTACAAATACTTGGATTCGTTAATAATTGTTTATTAGATAAAGCTTATTATAGTTTATTAGTTTCAAACTAAAATTAAATAAAACTATTTAATTTTTGTTTGAATTCAGTTCACTCTACTTAGTTATAACACCATAAACATTAACATTATCCTTGAGTTATGGCATTATTTTAGTAGACTGTTATATCTAACGCGTTCACTGCGGTTGGGGGTCTGTCGACCCCTTACAAAGTATGGTTAGTTACGTATGAGCCTAGCTAATTGCCGCAGAGAAGGTGTCAAGATAATTATTTTCCGTATTAAATGACAGCCCCATTATATTATAGTGTACAAATGTTGGTAGGTAATTAAATAAAATATTTCTCATTTCCGGTCCATGTCCATCGGCGAGAGGCATAATTATATCATCCGCGGGATCAAGGGTGTGGAGATATCTGCAATTACATCAGCATCAAATACTCCATCGGTCGCAAGTGACGCTCAAAGGCGTCTGCCATTTTGTCTTGACTGGACTCCGTTGAACTGGTGTGTTGCTTCTGGTTTATTTAATAGTTAGGATTATCTACCCTTCAAATTAATTAATTGTGTGCCATATTGAAAAATATTTCTAAACTTAAATATATTATATTAATGTTGTGTAGAGCGGGCTAGGATCTGGTTAATTGAATCCCACAATTTAATGAGTTAATTGATTTTTATTTAGAGTTATGATTTATTATTCATCGATTAAACAGAACATTTCATGGAGAATAATTGCTTGATTAGTTTTGGTATTTCAATCACTCTTTTAATATTTTTCTATTATTCCGTTCAATCATAATCTGTGATGACTCCGTCGAATTGGTGTGTTGCTTCTGGTTTATTTAATAGATAGAATTATCTACCCTTCAACTTAATTGTGTGCCATATTGAAAAATATTTCTAAACTTAATATATTATATTAATGCTGTGGAGAGCGGGCTAGGATCTGGTTTAATTGAATCCCACTATTTAATGAGTTAATTGATTTTTTATTTAGATTTATAATTTATTATTCATCGATCAAACAGAAAATTTCATGAACAATAATTGCTTGATTAGTCTTGGTATTTGAATTACTCTTTTAGTATTTTTCTATTCTTTCGTGCAATCATAATCTGTGATGACTCCGTTGAACTGGTGTGTTGCTTCTGGTTTATTTAATAGATAGGATTATCTACCCTTCAAATTAATTAATTCTGTGCCACATTGAAAATTATTTCTAAATTTAAATATATTTTATTAATGTTGTAGAGAGCGAGCTAGGATCTGGTTTAATTGAATCCCACTATTTAATGGTCTAATTGATTCTTTATTTAGAGTTATAATTTATTATTCATCGATTAAACAGAACAGGCAATAATTGCTTGATTTGATTTTGGTATTTGAATTGCTCTTTGAGTATTTTCCTATTATTCCGTTCAATTATAATCCGTGGTCAAAATTATTAACTTCTTATTAATACCTGTTATAAACATGATATTTTCTACTTTCCGGTGTTTCGTGCGTACGAGAGAGAGGGCGCCATGTACAAACGGCATCACGACACCGCTACACACGCGCTTCGTGTTGGGTCGACACTGCTCAGCTACTCTATACATTACGGCGCCATATACAGCTACTGCATCTTTGCGCTACTGCTCACGTGAGCTCTACGTGTTGCATCGCCACAGTTATACCTACATTATAATCGTCCGTTTAAGCGCATATCGGTTTCATTTAGAATTAAGGGTATTTTAGATTTAACATCTACCTACGACATAACTACGATATTCTAATATACTGACAGCTGACAGCTGTCATGTCAATACAAATGTGAATTTGCTGTTCCTTATTTAATTAATTATAATTAACTTTAGTATATATTTAGTGACATAATTTGATTATTTTGATTTATTAGTGACATATAAATACAGTGATACGTAAAAAGTGAAAATGGCTAAATCTAAAGTAAAAGATAACTGCAGTGACGACAAGCTGATGGCCGTTATTTTGAATTTAGAGAAGACTGTTTTTGAAATGAAACAAAAAATTGACGAAACATACGATATAATTGCACGACAACAAAAAGATTTAACACGGCAGAAGGAACTAAATGCACAAATACTGTCAATTTTAGAAAAAAAGGACACTAACCTCAGCACAAAGGAGTACACAATACGCACACTGAATGATTCTGGCCCTGAAGCACTCACTTTTATTGATGTCTCTTCCCAAGAGAACCCCCAACACAGTGAAGAGTCCGTTTCAATAGCACAACCGGAAACTATTACTCCCACTCGCCCCCTGAAGGCCCTGCCAGTGAAAACTCAGAGGCTCCGGTCTCGTCCCCGTCGTAAGGTGCAGTCAGAGGCTCTCACGGCACAACCACTGGCCTCCCCTGACGACATCTCAGGAGTCCCAGCCATCAGTGCACCACGGCAGCTGCACCCGCTCCCCGTGTCGGCCGAGCGCGCTGCCGAGCGGGCACCGCCGGCTGCAGCATCAGCGAGACAGGCGCCGAGCTCTTCTGTGAAGACTCCAGCATCAGGCGTACCGGCCGCGCATCCGGCACCGGCTGCATCGGACGCGGTTCCAGCGGGGCGGCCACCAGGGCTACGGGCGGCGGCACCGTGGTCTGCTAGCCTGCACATCTTCAACCTCAGCGCTGAAACCACTCCTGACGAGGTGGTTAGTCACATAGAGTCCAGCATGTGCGTCAAGGTCGATAGGTGTGAGCAGCTAAAGGTCACACGAGGTCACTATTCGTCCTTTAAGGTGGATGTGCCGGCAAACAAAGTAGGTATAATCCGAAATCACAGGCACTGGCCGCCTGGTGTTTCTATTAGGCACTTCATTACCGTGCAGCCAAAAAACTCCTTAGTGAGCAGCGCCGACCGACCGCCACGTTAACTAAATTATCTAACTTTAAGATCATTCACCAAAATGTGCGATCGATTTGCGGCAAAACAGGGTTATTAGATTTATTACTGGACTCTAAAAAACCCGAAGTACTAGCGTGCAGTGAGACGTGGTGCAAAAACTATGAAATTGAAAGAGTGAGGTTAAGTTGTTACCGACTCGCAAATAGCTACTGTCGCAAAACGATAGCACATGGCGGGGTCGCGCTGTTCACACGGGATGATATTGTTTATCGGCAGCGAAACGATTTACAAAGCCTGGCGATTGAGTTCGACTTTGAATTCACCGCAATTGAAATTTGTAATTTAAATTTAATTATTATTGTATTATATCGCACCGGTAATGGTAATTTTGACATGTATTTGAATAATTTAGAATTATTATTAGATAAGCTAACAAATGAGGACAAGAAATTTGTTTTAGTCGGAGATCAAAATGTCGATTTTTCATCTGATAACATTCTGAGACGGCGAGTAGACGAAATCCTTCGAAGCTACATGTGCGAAAATTGTATCTCGTTTCCGACCCGTGTGACAGCGCACAGTGCAACTAGCATTGACTGCGCGCTGGCGCCGCGCGGGTGGCGGGGCGTCGCGGCCGCGCCGCTCGACACCCCCATCAGCGACCACAGCGCCCAGCTGATCACCTTGCCCACGGGCCAGCCAACTAAACACATAAACGCTAACTCATACATCCAAAAGCGACTATATACAGACCAATCATTATTAACGTTTTATATAGACATTGAGAATTATAATTGGAATTTT
Source organism: Thaumatotibia leucotreta (assembly GCA_025490895.1). Lineage (NCBI taxonomy): Eukaryota > Metazoa > Arthropoda > Insecta > Lepidoptera > Tortricidae > Thaumatotibia > Thaumatotibia leucotreta. The sequence continues at coordinate 165,715 of JALPQI010000896.1, read as the reverse complement.
ATATTTGACAAAATGCTCTCTATTGACGATAAATTTAATAAATTATTTAACATTCTAAAATATTACATTGACATCCATTTTCCGACTAAAAATATATTAATTAAGAAACGTAAACAGGTCCCATGGCTGACAGAAACACTCTCGAATCTTATTGTTAACTACAATGACCTGACTGAAATGAAGCGTCAGTATCCGGAACTCGAAACACTCTCGGATTGCATTACTCATCAGGCAGATCGTATAAAATGCGAAACCCTGTCGGCACGACGAGAGTATTATGCAAACCGTATCGTCGAGAGTAAAAACCCTTCAAAGGAAATGTGGCGAGTTATCAACCAGGAAGCGTCCACAAAACAGTCACAACAAAATATCACACTCAAGGATGTCAGGGAGAAAAACATACCACCTCAAGAAGTGCCAGAACACTTGAACCAACATTTTCTCACTGTAGCTTCGAAGTTTAAATTAAATACTAACAAATCGGACTCTGTACAGTACCTAAAACAACACTTACGCAACACAAACACACCTCACCTAGTATTACAGACTATTACGGTAACTGACCTATATCGTACGTTGCGGTCCATGATTAAAAAAAATACGATCTTGGATATATACGACATTTCACTGAACATACTCGAGTGTATTTGGCCAGTCGTTGCAGGGCTACTCGTAGAACTTATAAACACGATGTTCACTTGCGGAGTGTACCCTAGCGTACTAAAATGCACACGAGTATGTCCAGTGTATAAAGGGAAAGGTGAAAAAAGCGCTGTAGATAACTACAGACCAATTACAATTGTGCCAAATATCTCCAAAATCGTTGAGTCTATATTATCTGCCACTTTAATGTACCATCTAGAATCAAATGACTTACTGACAGACAGACAATTTGCATACAGAAAAAACAGGTCCACAACAACAGCTGCGTATCAGATATACGACACAATAACGACCGCGTTGGAAACAAAGGAGAAGGTAGCAGGGCTATTCTGCGATTTATCGAAAGCGTTCGATGTAATAAGTCATGAACTGTTATTGGAAAAGATACGTCACTACGGAATCACGAATGCCGTTCATGACTTATTTGCATCGTTCCTTCGCGATAGAAAGCAGACGGTAGAGGTGAAAATGGAGGTGTCGGGTGGAAACATCAAAAGCATAAAATCCGAGGCAGGTGTATTAAAACAAGGAATACCCCAAGGTTCGGCGCTCGGAAATACCCTGTTTTTGATGTTTGTAAACGATCTACCTACCTCTGTGCCCGAAGGTAAGATGGTGCTGTTTGCTGATGATACCACCGTGATAGTCACCGCACAAACGCATCAACAGCTGGAAAACAACTTATCAAAAGCATCCGACCAGCTTCACGAGTGGTTCTCGGCAAACGGTCTCATACTAAATACTTCTAAATCCAATGTCATGTTATTTTCAGCTGGACACACCACACACATGCCACTGATACAGAGTCCGATACCGATTTGCGACTCGTGCAGGTTCCTCGGATTCACTATTGACGCCAAGTTGAATTGGAAAGAGCACGTAGACAATTTGTGTAACAGGTTGGGTGGCGCCATATTCGCACTGCGCAAGCTGAAACCAATTGTCTCCAATAATGCTTTAATGCAAATATATTACGCATACTTTTTTTCTATAATTAGTTATGGCATCATTTTGTACGGCAATTCAACTCATTCCGACCGATTATTTATACTTCAAAAACGGGCCGTACGAATATTGGCAGGCGTAAATCAGAGGCACTCGTGCAGAGAACTTTTTAAAAAACTTAACATAATGACCTACTACTCGCTATACTTGTACGAGATCATAATATTTACGCGTAGAAATATTCACCTATTTAAACGGTCGAATATGGCAGGCAGAATAACCCGTCAGACGGGGCGACTACTGCCCGTGCCGCGGCGTCTAGCGTTACTCGATAAGAGCCCGCGAGTAATAGGTCCATCGCTGTATGAACGTCTACCCGCCGATATCAGAAATGTAAACTCTGACGACATATTTGAAAAACGAGCAAAAGAATTCTTTTTGACGAATTCATTGTATTCCGTAAGGGAATACATCGAAAAATATACTTATTAAAATATATTTATTATTATACATAATATTGACATTGTTGCAATCTAGTTTAGACATTTTAATTTTAAATTGAATATATTGTAATTTTATTGTTTTTTATACACTTGACGATCTTTTTGTGAATTTAATTATGCATTGATGTTTAGAATTTGTTTTATTATTATTATTTTATATACATTTGACGATCTTTTTGTGAATTTGTGCTATTTGTTAACAAATGACATGTAATTTTCATTAAGAAATAAATAAATCTATCTATCTATCTATCTATCTATAATACATAATTATTGCTGGTTACATCGTCTTGATTGGCAATGCACTGCTATTCAATATCTTTATGCTCAATGTGATAAATAATGGCTGTGAGCAGTTCCTCCAATTACTTGACTTATTTGGATGCGACTCTTTGTTAATGAATCGCGCAGTAATTCAAGTAATTAATTATAAATCGTTGGTCCATCAATAGTATATTAGAAACTATGAATGCGTGATTCATTACGATGATTACAAACGGTATAACGTAACGTGTGCGCTATGAAGTTGAGACTCTTATGACGTGATCCAGATTTAATATTGGCAACAAATTGATTGTGGTTCAAGAAGCTTATTCTGAAACGTTTAAGTCTATATTACCCTACTGTCAATTAAAGCTATCTACATCAGATAACGGTACACATAAATTCACAGAAATTATTAAAATGCTAAATTGATTATTCTGCATTGGAATTGACCGCATTTAACACTAACGTTGTAGTTAATAGGATCCGCAATACATTCCTTTGATAATGTGATGCAGTACAGTTACTGTTGATTGTTGAAGGTATGGTCGTGGCGGTTTATAGTGTGTTCTTATGAGTCATCTAGTTTGTTAGGCGACCACGAGTTTCATGGTAGAACTGCGGTCTTTATTTGAGGTTCGCGCGAGATCCTTGAAAAGGGTGATTCGCACAACTTTAACTCGCGAAGTAGAATGCTTGCCCGGATCTATTCGGTCAAGACATCTAATTAGCATCCGATCAGAAATCTGTATCTTTGTTTGCTAACATTTGTAGTTAAAGACCCCAATTATATATTTATAACCAAACTTTTATACCATATGGGCGAGACTATAAAGTGTGAAGCTTAACGATCTTACAGACTATTGACTAGGTTGTCTCATGCCTTCGGGCTGGGCTTGCTACCATGGAGCTTGAATAATACTGAGCATTGATGTGCAATTCTCAGTAGTATGGTCATACTTGGTCCGTTCTTGCGTAATACGGTTCCTGAATAGAAAGTCGTCGATGGGGTCGGGCATTACATTCCTTTGATAATGTGATTCAGGCTACTGATGATTGTTGAAGGTGTGATTATGCCCGGTTTATGGGGGTATTCTTACATGTCATCTAATTTGATAGGAGACTACGAGTTTCATGGTAGGACTGCGGTCTTTATTCGAGGTTTGTGCGAGATCCTTGAAAAGGGTGATTCGCACATTCTACACCGCGAAGTAGAATGCTTGCCCGGATCTATTCGGACAAGACATCTAATTAGCATCCGATCAGAAATCTGTACCTTTGTTTGCTAACATTTGTAGTTAAAGACCCCAATTATATATTTACAACCAAATTTTTATACTATATGGGCGAGATTGCAAGTGCGAAGCTTAACAATATTACAGACTATTGACTAAGTTGTCTCATGCCTTCGGGCTGGGCTTGCTACCATGGAGCTTGAATAATACTGTGCATTGATGTGCAATTCACAGTATTGTGGTCGAATGGGGTTCTGTTATAGGTAATGCGGATTCTGAATAAGACAGCTTGTCTCATAACATTATGGGAATCTTTAAGTCATACGACATACATACTAGAATATTATATCACGTTAATTATAATTGTAAAACATACTACCTACAAATATATTATATGTACATATGAACATCTTGAGAGGGATATTGTCACATTCTTATTCTTAGTCTCGGAATTCGTATCTTCGGATCTATTCCTAGCGTTTGGATATTCTTAGTGTACTGACATACCTGAGGGTTTTGCATCGGTTTGCAGCTCTAAATACCCGATATGGTTTATATAGAATCTGTCCACGCTGAGGCTATCGTTCAGACATTGCCCTTAATATGTAAGTGTTTATAATAACGGCTTAGTATTAAGATTGTGTAGAATATTCAAATGGCTTGGATAATATTGTGGTTGTTGGAATATATTTCGGACATGGACTTTGTAACATTTCTCATACCTCAGAGGATTTGGGTTATTACTTATCATAATGTTGTCCAATTTACCACTAGATGATCATGCTATTATCAATATTTTATTATATTAATTTTTATTTTTTCGTGTGTGTGCAGGTTAACCTTTGGCGTCAGGTTTTTGTACCGTCATGTTTTCCTGACTTAGGTATTTGGCCCTAGCAATCATGACGGTGTATCTCATGAAGTCCTAACCAGACCAAATGAGATACAGAGCTTGTAGAGTCCTTAGATTTAATTGTAAAACTAATAAGAAATTTTAATTTAATAAATATTTTCTTTTTCCTCTCTATACCTTGTTTATTTTATACTTTTCCCTAAACTTTAGATTTCCCTATTACACAGCTTTATTGGAGCTTCATAGTTTTCACATTTTCAGTAATGAAGCTTATATATCATGTAGGAAGTTACATCCTTAAGGGATTGAAGTGTCACTGAATATTCATTCATTGAAGATTGATGACGAGCAGTAGCGTTATGGTAGTGGACACATTACTACGATCGCCAATCCGTTTTTCCAGCGTGGCGATTATGGGCATCCTCCTAATGCGTTTATACGCACAATTAATAGGAGCGGCCTACGTCCACTACGATCTGCCGTGGACTGAGATAGGCTGATGACAAATATTAATTATCATCATCATCATCTCAGCCATAATACCTCCACTGCTGAACATAGGCCTCCCCTCTGGACCTCCACATGTACCAGTTAGATGCGACCTGCATCCAGCGTATCCCGGCGACCTTCATAAGGTCGTCTGTCCATATTGTGGGTGGACGTCCTATGCTGCGTTTGCCTAAATAAATAATAATAAATATCTTGGGACATCTCACACAAATCGACCTAGTCCTACCGGTAACTTCAATCAAGACTTGTGATGTGGGTACCAGGCGACGATATATTTAATAGATACATAGATACATATAGGTACTTAAATACATAGACAGCCATGACCAAAGAACAAATATTTCTGATAAATAAATACACAAGTAATGCCCTCGCTGGGATTCGAACCTGGAATCTCCAGCTTCGTAGGCAGGGTCACTATCAACTAGGCTACGGAGGCTGACATTGTGATGATGTGAAACCGAATTGCTGTCCTCTAAGAAACAATTTATGTTTAAAAGTCAATATAAATTCAAGATAAGGTCCAATTCATCCTTACCTGTCTTATCTAGTAAACAACTTTCTAACCTAAAACTACACGTTCTCTTTTGTAAACTACCATATTTGCCTTTACTAAAATACCTGAGTCCGTATTTGTGCAGTCCGTCGGTAGTGATTAGTAAATTGCTTATTTTTTTATCAAGGAAACGGCAGTTTACAATAGAAAACTGCCGTTTCCTTTTAGGTTAGAAAGTATACAGTCATTTGCAAATACACGAGGCGTACGTTTAGGAATCAAATATCAAACAGTGTACCTACTCGTACAGCTCGTTGATATGAATCGTATTGTTTCCGTTCATTGCACAGTTGTATTTACATGGACACTGGAAGACGACATTGCAAGACATCAGCTTGCATTCCCATGCACTTAAGATATACGGGCACCTATGTGAGTCAAAATCATTTGTTATGATATAAATGAGTATCTGCTAGTGTAAAATAAATATATATTTAAGCCCTTGCTTTTGGTAACTGTGGTTATCAGCTATCACTCTTATTTTACATAGGAATAAAGCTCAACCAAAATTTCAAAGCAAATGAGTGGATAATAATGTCCCACTGCTGAGCATAGGCCTCCTCTCATTATATGAGAGGGATTGGGCTATAGCCCCCACGCTGGCTCTAAGCGGGTTTGGAACTTCACATACACCTTTGAATTTCTTCGCGGATGTATGCAGGTTTCCTCACGATACGTATTTTCCTTCACCGAAAGCTAATGGTAAATATTATCTGATATTCCGTACATAAGTTTCGGAAAAACTCATTGGTACGAGCCAGGATTTGAATCCACGACCTCCGGATTGAAAGTCAAAAGTCTAAACCACTGAGCCACCCGCTTCGGCTAGTGGATGTTAAGCATAATTCTCTCTTCTTGGTCGGTATCTTCAATACTGAATGATGTCTTGAAAATGTTTCGTTGCTTCGTGGACATCACATCATCAGCCTATCTCAGTCCACTGCTGGACGCAGGCCTCTCCTATTCGGCTACATATCTGAGCGTTTCAACCGCCTAATTTTGGTGGCATAATTTTTGCCGAAGTTTCTATTCATTATAATGTGCTACTTTGTCATTTGAAGGAGGCACGGTACCTTATACAAATGACGAAGTTTAACATTAACACGTTTAGAATCTTCGACAAAAATGATGCCACCAAAATTAGGCGGTTGAAACGCTCAGATATTTACCCGGTTACGGCTTCCAATTTGAATATATTCGAAAAATTATTATTAGTAAAAATCATACTCTTGTCAAAAACTGACGGCCACTCTAGTACCTTGACAAAATGACAAGTAGTACGATATTTTAAAGACAAACGGGTCTTAATCGCGTAAACTTACGTTTAATTATATCCTGACGTTTCGGGCATGACGTTACACCCGTGATCGCAGGCAGACTGGCGAGAGAATGTATCAACACCTTCGAGCTGCGCGGGTTTTTCGAACTACCCGCACTTGATCTTGATTATTCACTTAAGACCCGTTTGTCTTTAAAATATGAGTGATTATCGTGAAAGTTTAAATCAATATAAGTAGTACGATGTTAAATCGATCGATCAATATAAGTAGTGACATGGTTCCTAAGTGCCCATTAGGAATTGTTTGTTGGTATATCTATATTTTAATTCGAGCAGGATTCGACTACCATTTCGTTTGCATTTGGAACCTCCTGAGAACCGAACTAAGAACAATCGGATACTCGACATTGTTTCGACAACCGTTATCGCCAACTTCGTACAATGCGGCGCATATTAACGACGTTTTCGTAAACACTCGACCGTATAGAAACAAAAGCCTTGCAGGAAGCTCGTCTGGTGTAAATAATACAATGTAAGTCCAATACGGGCAACAAAAAACCCTAAATATTAAAACAATACTACATTACAATACAAATAATAATTCAATCAAACCAAAAATTGTTGAAAGAGTCATCATCATCTCAGCCATAAGACGTCCACTGCTGAACATAGGCCTCCCCTCTGGACCTCCACACGTACCGGTTAGATGCGACCTGCATCCAGCGTGTCCCGGCGACCTTCATAAGGTCGTCTGTCCATCTTGTGGGTGGACGTCCTACGCTGCGTTTGCCTAGCCGTGGTCTCCACTCGAACACCTTTCGACCCCATCGATCAGCTGCTCTGCGAAAGAGTAATATGCATAATTTTTTTTTTATTTCTTATACCGCGTAGTTTTAATAATAGAGGGGGGCACACTTTTTAGGAATTTGAGTGCAAATATCTCGAAAACGGTTCGCTTAAATAAAAATGTGTTTTAGAAACCTTTATATCATTTTCAAAGACCTTTCTATTAATAGCTCACACGGTTACTGTATGGAGGCCCCGAACCCAATTATTATTTTTACAAATACTAATCATCACACATACACATACATCACCAATGCTCAGCTGGGGTGAGCTGTTTTCATACTAAATGTCACGTGATACATGTCATTTAGTATGAAAACAGCTCACCCTCGGCGAGCATTGTACCTACATCACATATCCTTACCAAATTTAATTACTGTAGCATGTATAGTTTCCGAGTAAATCGGCTGTGACAGACGGACAGACGGATATGACGAATGTATAAGGGTTCCGTTTTTGCCATTTTGGCTAGGGAACCTTATAAAACTATTAAATTTTCATTTATTATTTTATTTGTTTAACTCCGAAGCCTAGTCGGTGGTGACCCTGCCTACGAAGCTGGAGGTTGCGGGTTCGAATCCCGGCGAAGGGCAATATTTGTAATTGCGTATTTTTTGCATGCAATTAATTTTGCCACCCTCCCGCCGCAATAATAAATACGCAAATAACTATAACAAACCACCACCAATAACACTATACTCGACACGTGTTTCGCCTCTCTACGAGGCATCATCAAGATGAATCGCTAACGCTTAGTAGCGTATCGTAGTTTCCCCTCTCTGTCACTCTTTCATATTGGTGCGACAAAGACCGGCAGCTGCCTTTCGTTTACGATTGACGAATAAGCGTTAGCGATTGACAACTTGTCTAAGCACCCAGGAGTTGACGATGTTGGTGGTGGTGGTTTCCTTTAATATGGACTTCCGCAAAGTAACGCCTGATTTAATTAATTACTTAAAGGTTATTTTTGTAATTTTTGCAGGTTTTTTAGTTTTCAAACTAAATAATAGCTTTCAAAAAATCAAGACGTGGTAAAGGGCGTGCGGTGACGTTTGCGGGACAGATGGCAATCCGAAGTTTTGACCTGATAATAAATGGATATCTTTTACACTAAAGTATAAAAAAAGCACCGCAATAGTACAATGCAATACAAATACGACAAAAAGAAAGTCCAAAACGAGTGTCGATTAATTAAAACACGACCGAAGGGAATTTCAATCGACACGGGTTACGAAACTTACGAATTTCCATTTCGAACGTGTATCATACGTTTTTCAATACGCCTTCCGAAGTTTCGACCTAACAAGGAATGAAACACTTCTTGCATCAGTAGCACAACAATTATCGAAATATCTGTTTAATTTTAAGGTTTCCCCGTCATGTTCCAGAATTCTTTCCAGCTATAAGCCAGGAAACTAAAATAAATTAACAAACGCGAGATACAGACATATACAATTGCATACGGTTGTATGTAAATGAGCGCTTGCACTGCAGAGACAGATTTATGGCTATTCACCGCCCATGTGAATTCTCGCTTCTCCAAAAACCCCAAAAAGGTATATCTACACAACAATTTCATACTCACTTACTTCGTTTCTAAAATTGTAAAACCACGAAACGCTTGGAAGCGAAACGTCGTATATTTATATCTCTTGTGTGGGTGTTAGGACGTTTTTGAATGCAATGGGGTGACAATATATGGGTGTGTTGGGGTACGTCAGAATGGTGGGGCCTCGAGAATTGAAATGGCTTGTTAAAGGGGATAGGTGAGGATGAATCGGGAGGTGGGCGATTTGATTCTGGGACATATTGTGGAGATACTAAGTTACTGTTTTACATTTGCGTCAACTATATTAGTAATCTATTCAAAGATCGTTTGCAAAAAAAAGAGGTATAATTGGACAAAGTACATAGACCATTCGTCAGTAGAATCCAAAAAAAATTGATAAATCACTCACTTTCCATAGCATTTGACGTCTTTGTCACATATCGTGAAGCAGATATTTTTTTATGTTAAAAGATGTTTACCCTTGGGCTAGTTTAACTTGCATAAGGCTGCGTTTCCACCAGAGATGTGCGAGGATGTGTTTCCATACAAATGACACCTCGCTCGAGTCATTAATAGGTGTCATTTGTATGGAAACACATCCTCGCACATCTCTGGTGGAAACGCAGCCTAACTAAAGGATTCTATTGTTTTGTTATATATACTGTTATGTAAAACAGGTAAGTAACTATACTTAGTAACAATTTGCATTTGTACCCAGATAAACCGTTTCAAGATTACCTGAACCAACTGAAATACAACGCTGAACAAAATGCATCATATCTCTCGTCTCATACAGCTTCTATTTACCTCAGTTTAATATCAAGTACGTACGTAAACTTTTATCTCCCCTATTGTTCCGACTGCAGTACCTTCCCAGTTCTTTAGAAACACGTTGCAATTAGCTCTCTTGTCTTTAGAACAGAAAAGTCGCTAAATTGTATGGATTTAAAGGCACTTAGGACGTTTTTTTGGAAAGAATAAGTTAGGAACAAGAGCGAAAAGGCGTAAAATTATTATACAGGTTGGAAATAATAAAATGTTTGTTGAGAAATTGAGACATTTTTTATACCACGCATTTCAATTGATTATATACAATTAACAGTAGGTATACATTGTGTTTAAATTTATGCTTAAAATACAATTAACAAAAAATAAAATATTTAAGAAAACTAAATATATAAGTCTGTACAAAAAGAAATAAATACAATACAACAAGTTCCGTTACAGACAATTAATTAATTGGAAGCAATAATTAACGCATCCCCCTTATTCATAAACGTTTGCTAACTTAACAAGCCGTTAATAATTGTTTGTCCCTTTCGGTCTTAACAATATGTGTCCATGAGAGCAAAAGGGACATACAATTATTAGCGGCTTGTTATGTTAGCAAAGTTTATTAATAAAGGGGTAAACATTTCAAGAGGCAATTATCGACGCTACCTTCATTTATTTAATTTATTCAAAAATACATAAGCATACCTGGGATAACTGGGGGCAAGTTATAGGGATTTGACATCGATTAAAACGATGTCGATATAATTAGGTATAATAAAATATGTGCTTATTGAACATTATCGATTACAGTACAGAGGTTCGATGTCATATCTGATATCGGGCCTCTTGTATGCAGATGTCATTTTAATCAAAATTACAATTTAAATATTGATATTTTAATATTAATTGTATATTTTGAAAACTAATTTAAAATAAACGCGTAACTACCCGTTTAAACTTATTTTTTATTTTAATTGAAGAGTAAGTACCTAATATTTATTTATGTCGAATAACATTTTGATGTTCTCATTTACAACAACATCGATATATTTTTAGTCGATAAAATATTTTGCTACATCACTTTCGTATAAATGCCCCGAGTTATCCCAGGTATGTACATAAGCATTACAGTACAATAACCAAGTCGCTTACATACTATAATAAATCGAAATAAGATACCATACATACTAAGTTACAAATGTCAAAACGCTAAACAATTGATTAAAATTAACAATTTACAATACAACATAATCATGAGACAACGTTTTGCAAAATGGCCGACTTTATGCCCTAGGTATATATATACCCGTGCTATTTTCCACCCTGTATACACTTAAGACTATTCTCCTGTAATAGTAAAGTAAGGGCAATTATCGGGCTCTTCTGAACAGTAGCGCTGCGCTTTCTCTACATTGTTTGTATACATTTTATTGCCGGTTTTATTACTAGACTGAAGACTGCTTACCACTTGATTAACAAACGATGTTTATTTAATCCATTATATATTAAAATGCGTTTAGCTCTCCGTTTTTTGTAATTTTTGTATGTACATTATTATCGTATCATCATCATCATATAGAAAGACGTTTACTGCTGAACATGTGTCCCCCAAAGATTGTCACAACCGCGCCTGCGGTTAATTATATTAATATCAAATCTTTTATGATATTTTTGAAATGAAATGAAATTAATTTATTAGCACAAAACATAACTTAAAATGATATTACATTAAAAACAGAGATATCGAAGTTGTGCCAAAGGGTCCTCACTCAGCTTGTTGTCACGTAGTGCACCGCAGGGCACACTACGCAACGCTGATTTTCAGTGAGGCCAGAAGTTTTTCTGTTTTAGGGACAACCAATTTGAAATTAAAAAAAAACTTTATTTTAGTCAGGTTTGTAACGACAATTAAGCACTTATATAATATATAACCTCCTGCCGCCCAGACAATAAAAAATGCCAGTTAATTTTGAATTAATAGTGTAGGAAATAGAATAGGATTTCATTTGTTTGAGGAGACCTTTTAATAGGCCTCTGGGCGGCAGGAGGATAGGTTAGGGTAGTTCGATTAGTTAGATTTGATTTATGTATATAGATTGTACAGTTTTGAAAATAAAAACCGGTGAATATTTAAAATAAAAACTCGGTTTTGGTATTTATATTATAAACTAAAAATGATATTATAATATAAAAACGCCAATCAAGTTCAAATTCCTACGTACGTAGTAGTAGTATTATCGTACTTAATTGTCGTTACGAACCTGACTGCAAACAAGGTTTTTTAATGTCACGCTAATTGGGTGTCGCCTACGAACAAATAAAACACGGAAGTCGCACGCCATACGAAACTGCCTTTCAAAAACGGTCTTGAATTTTAGTTGACAAGTGTCACCCCCTCTTCAATGCATCACGGTAATTAATTTCAATATCAACCTATAAACACTTAAACCGCCATTAAAAGAAAAATTGTGATTGGTTCATCAAAGTTTTGATTGGTTTCTATTTGCATCTGTCAAAGATGTTGCGCCGACATATGCGCGGTGTTAAGAAAAGGGCTATGTCCTGCCCATCTTGGCACAATTGAACAAATGTTTTGGGGGCCTTTTTGAGCTGGCGTTAGGCGTCCTTCATAGAGGATATTCGAGCGTGACATCATACTGGGTCAAGTTGAGGGCAAGCGTGCTAGGGGGAGAGCCCCTGCAAGATGGTCGGACCCTATTAGACAAGCCTGTGGTACCATGCAGAAGGCAGCCCACATAGCCCTTGATCGCGAAAAATGGAAGAAGATAGTTGTTGGTCACGATCCTCAGTCATGAGGGAACGACGAAGAAGAAGTAGACGTCCTTATTATATATAGTCGCAGAGTGTCGCTAAAACTGAAAATGCCCTTATACCTCGACATACGACGTTACAACACTCGGCAGTTTCAAGTGTTCACACCCGGAGATGTCAGCCTAAGCACTTTACACACTTATCGGCGATGCATGAAATCTCCAATATTTGCTTAGTCTGCCACTGTCAGGTCGATGTGATTTACTCAAATATTTACTTGTATAGAGAACTCTGTTTATTGTTAGTTCGGGCTGTTTACACTTTTACGGGTTTGGTTATATAGGGTGGCCCAAAAATAACGCAAGATTTGATTCAATGAAAGGCTGAACGAGTTACGAATTTCCTTTTGCCGTTTTTTAGTACAATAACAATATTGCTGTCTGAAGTTTTGGACCTTATGTAAAATGAGCCACTTATTCTCGCACTAGCGCGTAAAAAAGGCACCATCAGTACTGCAAAATGTACTTTAATGTATCATTTCAAACAAAATTCTATGTACCTAGGTACTTTATGTGTCAACGGAAAAAAAATCAAAAACGGTATGTTTTTCATTCAATTAAAATCTTGTGTTACTTTTGGGGCAACCCGTATTTAATACACAGTTGTTCTGCACGGAAAATGAAGGCTCGTAAGTTGTACGCGCGTGCGTACCAGCCAGACGCCTCCAGTTTCCGCGCAGTCTAGTTACAGTCCGTGAGCTGTCAGAATAACCTTAGGTTTCTTACCTGTCTCGCTCGCTCTTTTCGCATACTTATATAAGGCGAGGGAGACAGGTATAGAACCGAAAGTTTTTCTAAGAGTTTACGGATTGTAAATACGTGTGTGCGGTGTCCAGAAAACGTGTGTCGTGAATTGAATGCGAAATGTTTGAAGAACGAAGGACTCTTATCTATCTCAATATTTTATTGAGAATTTCTCAAAGTGCGTATGTACGCACTTTGAGAAATTCTAACTTGTAACTTACCCAATTATAGATCGTAATTATGTAATTACGATCTATAATTGGGTAAGTTACAGTTTTCCTATTTAGTTACCAAATTTTTAATGATAAAAAAATCAGGGATACCGGTTTTTCTCCATACAAAAGAACTATTCCAATTTCGTTTTTTTTTGTTCTTCGCTATATAAATTCTTTGTTAATGGAGTAATTAAAAAACACGATGTTGTTAATTACATAAAATTTTGTTTTCATTAAATTAAAGTCCTTTAACTATGTAATTTTATTTGTCCTTTAACTATGTTTTAATCGATCATAATTATACTAATAATTATTATGACTCGCGAATGCTTAAATACAATTTAGCTTAAATATTCCCACACGTACTAAGAAATTCGGCAATTCCTTCATAATTATGCCGGACTATTAAAAAGTGGATTTCTTTACCACATGTGTTTCCGCATACCTACAGTATGTAAACTTACTAAAACCATTCCTTCAAACCACTTGATCCCCAAATCATGTTAGGTGGTTTCTCACAGTATTCGCTTGTATGTGTTAGATATTTTTAATTTTATTATTGTTAAGATTTTAAAATCTCTCTTTTTTTAAAGTTGGTTAATGCTAAGACTATCATCCTGTGATGTAGTGTTTACATTACTTTTGACAGATTAGAGAAAGCCCATTAATTAACAATTGTTACGTTGTATGTATATATCATTAATCATAATAACTTACTTTTTCGTAGCTACCGATAAATTCTAAAAAAGCGTTAGTATTTCAAAAATTTATATACCACAACATAACTTATCGCCTAGATATACCCTGGGTTGAATAAATGGTTTTAGTGAGTTTACGTACTGTATAAGTTGGGACCCTTTAAACGAAGCGTGAAGAAGCATCTAGCGGGCCAGCAAGGCGGTGGCAACTGACAGGTTACTGCTGGTCTCCTGTTCGTTGCCGCCGCGATTTGAGCTCTACTTTTCACTTGCGATCAGGTGGAGTGGAGCCACTTTGTTGTGCCAACATAAAAAAAAATAAAAATAAAGTTAATAATTTCCGGTATCTAATTGCCTTTAGAGTTACCTAAAAATGTTACATTAATACTTTGCAATATAAGTTGAGACATTTCCGTGTAAATACGACGTTTTAGAATTTTATATGTGTTGTGGTGCACTCTGTTCTACTTGGAATAGTACATTACAATACAAGTGCGAAAAAAATTAAGATCGAAACGAGTTGCGATAAAGTACAACCCGACCGAAGGGAGTGCTTTAAATCTATACGAGTTACGAATTTCTTTTTCGGGCGTGTATTTTACGACGTTTGTATAGGTGGCCCTCCAAAATTTAGACCTGAAAAAGAACGCTCTCTGTACTGAAAAGTAACATTTTCGCTAGTATCCCTTTTCCCGCTCACGTTTATGTATTTATAATGCTGTCTATTTTGTCATAAATAACAAGTAACTTGACTTTACGGCCATATTACAATTTGTAATTATTACAATTAAATCAAACCCCTTTATAATTGAACTGAAATTGAGTTACTATACGACTTGCTGAAAGGAAACCCTGAAATTAATTTTCATTACAAATAATACAAAGTTAGTTTAGTTTAGTTCACAAAACTAAGGCACAAATTAAACCGCCATAACCTAAGTTTCAAATGTCATTCATCTCACTGAATAGGGTAAATGTACGTGTAAGCGGACCCAAACAAAGCTGCTCGTATTTCAATATTCAAAAGCTATGACCTCTTTACACTATACTATACGTACTTATTGTAATGAATTACCATTCATTCATCCTTACCCTCTAATCCCCTACTGCGACGTTGCCATTTTACTCTAAAATATACTCTAATTTACAACGTCAAAGCCCATTTTAGAACATCATTTTTGTAATCATCTGTTAAGACAAGACAAATTTAAACATGCGTATTGACAAACCTCTAACCCACTACGAATAAAGTCGAAAATATAAAATTTGGCAACTTAAGGAGTATCTAAGGTACTAAGTCAAAAAGCGTTCATGACAAAGTTCAAGATGCGTTTGTTTTGGTTCTTATGCAGTTGTATTAAGGTTGAAATGTGGGTTTTGGTGTGCAGGGCTGGGGGTGAATGAACTGGTAGCCACGTGGCTAGCAATTGCGCAGTTTTTAAGACCCCCTGCAGTAGGTTACGGCGTATATGGTAGGGTGGATGTGTCGTATGTTGACCCTACCTTAATTTTAGAAAAAATAATGAAAATAGCCCGATGATGTTATAAATAATAAAGCACTAATCGTGAACGAGTGACTAGATTAGCTTTTGTCAGACTCCGTAGCCTAGTTGGTAGTGACCCTGCCTACGAAGCTGGAGGTTCCGGGTTTGAATCCCGGCGAGGGTATTATTTGTGTATTTATTTATTACAAATATTTGTTCCTTGGTCATAGCTGTCTATGTATTTAAGTATCTACAGGGTGGAATTAGGGGTCCCATACTGAAAGTTCATTGTAATGGTTAGTAGAAAAGGTCGGTAGCGGGAAGGAACGTCGTCCCTTTCCACCCTGTATATATGCCCATAAAAGTTTGTACAGCACATATAACTTTCTAATAACCAAACATCAAAAGAGGGTTAAAATGCCTACAAATTAATATATAACACATAATATGAATGCTGTTTAAAAAAAATTGTGAACAAAAAACGAATACAAAATTTTTAAACAGCTTCCGTGTAAAAAGTAAAATTTTGACTACTGTCGCTTTTGTATTTAATTGACGATATGTATCTACATATCTATTATACATATCGTCGCCTGGTACCCACATCACAAGCCTTAATTGAGTTTATCGTGGGACTAGGTCGATTTGTGTAAAAGATGTCCAATAATATTTATTATTTTAGTGAAATCAAGGAATATAATGCTTTTAATACAATTTTCATCACACCTGCTCGTAAAATGTGTTATTATACGCAGGCATACTTGAACGTAATGAGCTGTATTATGCCCACGGGCAATAATGGATTTTCATACGACATTACGTCGCACTAGCGCGGCGCGGCGCGCGCCACACCGAGATTCGTTTTATAACCCTGATTTCGAGAAATTATTTAGACCATTTTAGAGTAGTTTTGTGATGAAAAACATTGTGTGTGCCACGGGCAGTACAAGAATTATGAACTCGTGAGAAGTAAAGCCCAAGCCGAAGGCGCGGGCTTTACTTCACACTCGTTCACAATTTCTTATTTACCGCCCTTAATACACAATGTACTATTAAATGAGATTCCTTGTCATTTGTCAGGAAACAACATGTATATGGTGTAACGAAAATAGAGATGACCAGTTAAGTGCCCATTCAGTGCCTATGGTATTTTCAGTAATAGAAAAACAATATATTTCTGTATTACCTGTAAAAAAACTTTTACTTTTTCCTAATCTGGGTATGAGATGATACTGAAAAGATCCTTTAAATTAAACGTATTACCACTTAATGTATTACAATTATTATAACATTATGTATAATACTGACGATTTTTACCTAAAACGTCGTATATTTACACTAAAATCGCAAACAGCGAGCACAAACAGACATTTGGTTAATTCCCAATTCATCCATAATTTGCTTAATTCAATGAATTCAATCGCGACGGCCGCGGGCACTATTATAATTAACGATTAATTTGTGGGCACAGACCGCATGTACAGAGTGGTATGAAATACATTTTATAAAACACTTGCCTACCTACAAGGTACATTTTTTCCAAAGTTGCCCCCTCCCTTTTTTTATTTAGAACTTTTAATATGATTTCCACTCAAAATCGCGACCTAACTAAACATTGATAGCGGTAACGGAATGGAACCGACAAACAGAGGGCCTAGTGTAGGTAATAACTTGTAAAAATCGTCTCGATCGCGTTTGCGTTTTCATCGTCATTTGTATGAAATGGCGATGAAAAACGTAATCGCGATCGAGACGTTTTTTATAAGTTATTACCTACACTAGGCCCTCTGAACTCAATCGCGTAAAGTTATGTTTAATATTATCGTTTGTCGTTAAAATATGAGTAATAATCGTGAATGTTTAAATCAATATATATATATATATATATCTCTGTCAGTCATGCAATAATAGTGCAGTAGTAGTAGGTCATTTTGGCGATATAAAAATGTGACGTCACTTTTTTGTGTACCTATTTCATTAAAAAGTTTGCATGTCGAAAAAAGATTTTGATTTGACCGTCTAATCATCATGCCCATGAGTATAAGAGACAGATATTCGAAATTTTCGATTTTCCTTTGAAACGGAATCTAGAGGCAGAGATCTATATTGCAAAAGCATTAGTAGGGTAATTAAAATTATTGACTCTCACAAACAGGCCTTGTTATGCATTCATGCCGTTATTGGCCGATAGAGTTATTAAAAATAAATAGATTACACCGATTATCAATAATGTTTCCTTTATGATGATATGGAATGACGATTAGCACTAAATCTATTTAAATAAACCTGTAAACCGAGTTACTCTTAAGGTGCGGTTAAACTAAAAGAGCATTCGCTGTTCTAACCTCCCACTCTACGAAATTCGATCGGTAAACAAAACGTGATTGGTTGATTTCGTAGAACGGGCGCTAGAACAGCGAAGTTCTTTTGGTTTAAACGCACCTTTAGACCACAAACCTTGTAAAGTGTTCGAAACATCGGGATGTAATTCAATTATTATTATTATTATTATTTCTTGTAATTCAGGCAGACAGTTGAGACAACTGATGGAATTACGCGATATAATCCGTTAAAATAGTTTTGTTTCAGGTATGATCATCGCGGTAACCAAAGAATAATTATTTATATGAAACGATGTAAGCTACTAAAACGAGGTTTGTTCTCTGTCACATTCTGTCCTAATTTTATTAAAATTCTCAATTTTATTGCCCGAATCGCCACTTAGTTTTACGGATAGATTTATAATTTTATCGTTTATCATCACTTCATGGCACTAGCGACCACATTATATTTTACATTAATAAACGTAGGTACTAACTCCCTAGGGCATACAGATAAACAAGGAGACGGACATGGTGAAACTATAAGGGTTCCTGGATTACTAGTGAATCCTAACTTTTCTATAATTGCCGACACATGTGAGTAATCTTGCTTTTAGAAAGAAGTGTAATGAAGAAGTACATTATGATACTGCAAGTGCAAAATACGAATAAATTGACACAAGATACGAATTTCCTTTTCGCTCGTGTATCATACGACGTTTTTCAGTAGGCACAGATGGCCCTCCGAAGTTTTGACCTGACATAAAATTAACTACATGCGCAATTGCGCACCAGTTGGGCACTAACGCGTAAAAAAAGGACCATCCGTACTGAACAATATGTTTTTCGTTTCGAAATCGCAACTATGCACAAAGTTTCAACTGAATAATGTTTGTGATGTGTGCACAAAGCGTTTGACAAGCACAAGAAAAATTGTCCGGCGTGGAATGCCGAACTACTACTTGCGGCCCAAGCCGGCTTGACACGTGCTGATTCACGGCTTTTGAGAGATCCCAGGGCATGAATTGCATTTAATATCTTATTAGTTACTACATACATTCTTCCAGTAATTTTAAAAACTAAATCTATAAGCTACATAATCCTAAAAATAACTGAAAAATATTACTTTTAAAAATTTTAGTTAAATTACTATTGAAATGCATGCAAATACATTATGTATCAATGGGTTATAAATTATAAATAAAAACATTAATATATGATTAATATATATATAAACCAACAATATGTTTAATTTTGATGAACAGATAGCTTTATAAGAGAAAAAATTCAATAGTTGATGGTTCCGAGATACCATAGAAAGAAATTACCCTCGAGGATGGGTAAAATTTTTGCAAACATAACATTAAATTTATAATAAAATTTGTATAAGTAAGCAAGTGGTCTTTTTAAGGCCGTATTTAGTATTAATTTATTCAGAAAAATCTCTGATTATTTTCGACATTAGCAAGCTAAAAATTCCGTCATTAAAATACTGTTGTATTTTTTCCTAATCATAGTACACTGTTACAACCACATAAATTGAAGTTTTTGTGAAACACAAATCAAAAATTTTTTAGTACCTATATTATTCAATTTAATTACTTTTTTTTCTTATATGATATTTGTAAGTTTTATGACATAAATTGAATTTCAGCGTACATCCAGTAACAGGCACGTTTACCCCAAAAGGGCTGTATTTAGGTGACCCAGTTGCGCCCTTCGGGTGCACGCTGCAATCACATCAGCGCCATCCGCGTGTAACGTCATGTGTTGTATAACCCTTATATAACCTTTAGGTATTCGTAGCAATGTACAGTAGCAGAGTCGATTGCAAAAAATGTATATAATATAATATAGTATTTTATGCAACCCTTGTTTAAGAGAGGTCAAAAAAGGTGAGTGGCGTGGGTAACAATTTAACGCGAAGCCGAACATTTTTTGACTCAGGTAAACAAATACAAATACATGTCGGAGATATGAGTTACTAAATCTAGAAAACGATAAGCAATGTTTTGCTTGGAGTGGTCTTTGCTTGGTCCATGCAGGTTTGCAGGTAGATGATACCAACCTATGAACAGGTGGCTGGTGACCTGACAGTATAAAAGGTCACTACTGCAGTGTTCATCAATTCATTTCCCGTGTTAGACATAGAACGATTCACTCTTGTCTTGTTATGTGAAGGGTTTACATTCTTACGAAGGAAGTTATTTCTATGGGGTATGCATCCTATGCATGGACGCAAGCTTAGAACTCTCCATTCGTTTTCTACTACTGCGTAGATGCGTAGATACAAGATTCTGTAACGACTAACAAGTAGCTAGGCCTCTTAGCTCGGCTGTCATTAGGGTTCCCGATATCAGCAAGTGGGATAAAGAATCAAGGCTCACGTAACAGTGAGTACTGGTATTGCATCACATGTAAACGGTAAGGTTTAAAATCGACAACAGTTGGTAAGGTAATGATTGTTCACTATGTTTGCAGTTAAGTTTGATTTGAGTCGTGATTTAGAAAACTGCTTTGTTCTTTTTTTGTGATTACTGTTTTAAGAAAACGTGTGGGTAGGTATCCTACCCTATTGAAAAAAAACAAAAAAAATAAAAACAGTAATTCTAGTGATTTCAAAGTATATCATGACCCATACTTATTACTTTCTTAGTTTTGAAAACGCTAGCAGTTTCGAAATACGGGCTAGTAGCCCTTTGTTTTGTTTTGTAGTGTGCCAAAAATTAATTCTTTATCATGACAAACATTTTCAATCCATGCCTGTTGTTAAGTTTTCTATGCGTGTGAAATTACCGTTGCAGATGTTCAGCCTCAAGATCAGCAAGATCACTGTGAGAGTGGTCAGCGTTTTCGTCCGTGATGGCGATGTCGATGTGGCGATGAAACGAGCGCAATTTCTGACAATTTATTGCAAGGTGTACAAGAAAATAAGAGAAAAACTGCCAAAGACCCGAGTTTTGGAGCAACGAAAATCAAAGGACAGGTTTCGTTCCAATTGTTTTAATGCAAAATTCAAAGTAGTCATTTAAAAATTAACGGTTGACAGTTGTTTGTAGCGTGAAGTTTTTGTGTCCTCAAAACGTTTTATTATTTGCGAGATTAACTTGGTTGTAGTAAAGTGAAGTCCATCATTATTTTAATGACAAAGTGTAGGCAGATGCCAATACCCTAAACTTAACTTTCTAGTCTCGTTAGAGCCCAACCTCATTGGGCTGAGCCCGCGTGCAAATTATTTCTGTGATGAAACTGATACCGTACAATTTGATATTTTCAGTTCAACATGGCCAACCAGAGCAACCTGCCGGCATCATGCCTGTTGCTGTCATCACGTCCCGACGGCGTGGCAGAGGATGAAGACTGGTGTCGCTGCTGCCTATAGTGATGAAGACTGGTGTCGCTGCTGCCTTCCTTGAACACGTGGTGCAACGCGTGGTGTGTCCACACCATTACAACAGACAGCGTTGTTGATCCGGTGAGAAGTTCACATTTTGTTGGGCTATTTGAGCCCTGAGCTAATTAGTGAAACTAATGTTGTAGTAGTCATCGAGGGCTTATCTTTTTGAGTTTATCAAATTGAAAATGCCGATGATGATGATGAAGGTCATGGTGAAGGTCATGGTGAAGGTCATGATGAAGGTCATGGTGAAGGTCATGGTGAAGGTCATGGTGAAGGTCATGATGATGATCATGATGAAGGTCATGATGATGGTCATGATGAAGGTCATGATGGTGGTCATGATGGTGGTCATGATGATGATCATGATGACGGTTATGATGTTGGTGGTGATAGTCATTTCTTATTATTTGGGTTGTCCATAGTTTCAATTTGACCACTTTAGTTTTAAAGATGTGGATTATAATTATTGGAATTAGTCATTAAGTTTGCAATCGTATAATGAAACTTTTTACATTCAATTTGGTTACGTGTTCTCAGACTGCATACACCATTTTGTCATTCGTAATCGTAGGTGTAAAATCGGATCTATTTTTCCGTCTCCGTGCGGCCACGATTGTATGTGGCATGCGTTTGGTTTGATGGTGTAATCGGTCGATGTGTTTTTGGTTTGGTTACCGGATGAAGGTAGACCAATTTTGTTGTTGCTGGATGGAAGCAACTGTGGTTTTGGTTACCAGATGGAGGTAGACCAACTTTAGAGTACTGTAACCCATTTGTTGGTTTGTTGAAGTGTTTCATTTGACTATTGTAAAACTATGTCTGTTACTGGCTAGTAAAGTAGTAAGTACATAGACTGACTAGTCTATTCGAATGTTAATGAAGTTGATTTTAATTCCCTGGGTTGATTAAACGAGTACCTAAATAATTTTTAAATTTAATGAATTCAAATCATCACTCATGTGAGCTTTCAATGGACCGAGAGCAAGTCCGAGGGATTGAGCGTGATCTAATAATCGCATCGGAAGTTCCGAAGCATGTAAAAGGTGCACGTGGACTGCTTTTTATGTGCAGTATACTCTTTGCGAGCACTTACGCGGCTGAGATGGTTCTAACTTCTGATAGGTTATTGGATCCTAACAATCCGATGGACAAAAATAAAATCTGGTGGTTATGGTGTAACCTGGTTGAGTAATTTACGTTTTTGTTTGAGTCGAGAGGTTGACTCATTTGGATCATTCATTAATTGAGATCATTTTGACTTATCATTTTGGTAATGCCACAAAAAAAAAAAGTTATTGTTGTTAAACGGGATGAAGTGACTATGTCACAATGTGAGTTTACGATGGACATAAACGTGACTTGGGTTCCTTAATTTTGATTTTACTGGTAACTAAAACTGAGCTGGTGGCACTATCAAAATTGTCTAATAAATTGAAGTTCATGATGATTGAATACAGATAACATTTTGTTGTTAATTAAAATGCTAGAAAGGCAAGTACCAATTGAAGTAGATGAAGATTGTTGTGGTATGAAGGATGAGGTTCTCAGTTCGGTTGGTCGACCGTACCAGAGGCTTGATCGTAGCCGTAGCCCGTTAGAAGTCGGTGTCTACCTTTGAGTAGTCCGTGGGTACGCGGTGCGCGATAAGCTCTGGCGGAGGTCGGGTCTTGTAGAGACCGTAGAGTCATAGGGTTGACTCGGCGATCCCTTGGGGATGCGCGTAGTGTGGTTATGTGATAACCAATAGGCCACGAATGAGAGACCTGCTTCCGAAAGTTTGCCGTCATGTGTTTTACGTAAAAGGTGGCTATGAAAGCCAGGTGGTACTTGTCTGGTCTTGCATTTAAATTGATGGTAATGAATTGACTTTAAGTGATCCTAAATTCAGTTGCAAAGAATAAAATTATTTTCCTTGAGTTGAGTTGATTTTACGTAGACAAATAATTTGGTCAGGAGTAACCGAGTGGTGACAAAGATTACTGATGTACGTGTTTGTTTCAGATACAAGCGAGGACGCTTGTCTTGTCAGTATGGCCGTGTCGGAGATATGAGTTACTAAATCTAGAAAACGATAAGCAATGTTTTGCTTGGAGTGGTCTTTGCTTGGTCCATGCAGGTTTGCAGGTAGATGATACCAACCTATGAACAGGTGGCTGGTGACCTGACAGTATAAAAGGTCACTACTGCAGTGTTCATCAATTCATTTCCCGTGTTAGACATAGAACGATTCACTCTTGTCTTGTTATGTGAAGGGTTTACATTCTTACGAAGGAAGTTATTTCTATGAGGTATGCATCCTATGCATGGACGCAAGCTTAGAACTCTCCATTCGTTTTCTACTACTGCGTAGATGCGTAGATACAAGATTCTGTAACGAGTAACAAGTAGCTAGGCCTCTTAGCTCGGCTGTCATTAGGGTTCCCGATATACAAATCATTTATTCGTGGCAAATATAACAAGCATGACAGGACAAGACAAAACAGACAGATTCAGCACTTAATATTATACCACGAAATGGACTCGCCTCAGCATAATGTCGACCCGAAAGCCAACGCTGATCTTCTGGCGGCCCATTTTTTGGCCACGATCGCAGCGTGTGAACAATGTTGCATACAATAATTTTTCTACGACCACACACTTATTTTCAAATAAAATTGTAAATTAGAGAAATATTTTTAGTCAAACTCAATTTTATTAATCAGCAAGGGCGGGACACGTCAAAATTAAAAAACGAAAGCTCGTCTATGGTTTACTGTTCATCAGAAATTACATTTCAAATTAGGTTGGCAGCCATGTATTTCATTAAGTCTTGTATATACGAGGCGTCTTAAAATGCAAAAAACGCACTGCGTGTAAACCCGAATGCCGGCGGCCCTCTAAGTTAGGTTTTTTATAGCGCTGAGCTGTAATTAGGTACTTTATGCTGAATTGGGGATCGTTTGGTGGCAAAGGGGTTTGGGTAAAGTTGGCGTCGTTTTTAAATTTTGGCGGCCACTCATGAAAGTGGTTTTGAAAAGAGCAATTTAAAATAAACTTATTTTATTATGGAGTGCATATAGCTAAATTATATCGGAGCCGAGATATCATACTTTAAAGTATTATAGTAAAGACTCACATTTATTTTTGAAATGCATCGGAATTAGTTAAAACTACTATTGTGTATGCCACGTAAAACATAACCTTAACTCACCTTGAACATAAGTTTCTTTTTCAGTCAATGATTATTAAGAGATTGTTCCTTTTTTCTTTAACACGACGATTTTATGACGGATGTCGATGAACGTTCTATTGAACTTAATTATGTCAAAGGTCTTATGTCGCATTTTAAACAACAAAATAAAATAATTCATATTTTTACACTTTATGCGTGTTTTTTCAGGTATGTATAGGGGCAAGTGCTGTACCTGTGGACGCATGTACCTTTGGACACCACCTATACAGGCAAAACGAATGACCATAGACAAATATCATTCACTTATTCGAAAAGCATTTTTTTCGCAGGGCAACACCAGTCAGTCGTCATCTTTGCTGTTGACAAAAATTGTGCTTGTTGTGGCTGTTGAAAGTTTTTGTGGAAAAAAGTAAATATTTGGCCTCTTTTTAAGCATGTTTTGTGTAAAATCGGTTAATGTTACGAGTGTTTTTGCAATAACATATTAATCTATATGGTTTAAGCGTTATTTCTTCAAGTTTTTGTTAATCTAAACGAACGTTAACAGTGACCGGTATGAATTTAAAATAAAAAACACCAAAATTGTACCTGTGGACACCATCGTGCATGTACCTATGGACTGTCCACAGGTACAACCACACTGGTTGTACAGTGGCGTTCAGAATTGCATGGACGATTTATGAATGAATTAAACGATGATTCCGACGACTGTGTGGGCCCTGCAGATTCAGATTCTTCAGATTCTTCCGATAAATCTGCTAAAGACTTATACCGAGAGTATTGCGATGCCAAGAAACAGAAAATATTTTAGAATAGCTTTATTCTTTTATTATTTTGATTTAGTTTTTTACGTTAGGTATTTACAAAGAATATTGTAACACCAAAAAGCTGAAAGTGATCTTTAATTGTTAAGTATTTTTGCTTATATTTAAGTTAGTAACCAGATGATTAAAAGAGATACTTAATTTGTATTAATAATTATGTTTTTATAAGAAAGCTAAAAGTTAAGCGATGGTTCTGGACATTCAAAGTCCTTTAATTCTATTTCAGAATTTGGTCGCGATTATTGCAGTTTGAGAAAGGAAAATGTATATTTTAAGGTACAGAGCACCTAATTATTTGTTGTTGACTAGTTTTTATCTTTTTAATAGCATTTTTAAGACGTTTTTGTATGTTTAAAACCATGTTATTAATTATTGTCCTTAGGTACAGCGCCGTCCATAGGTACGTTCGTTGTGTCCAAAGGTACAAACAGTAGATGTACCTATGGACAAAACAGGTATTTTTGAAAACATGCTTGTATCTATAATCTCTAAATAGTTACCTTAATGGGAGTGTGTCAATTTTGAAGACCCGTTAATTGTGATTCCAAAATAAATAAGTTTTTTATGATAACATGTCTAGTTTTTTTTTTATTATTGTTCTAAGGTCAAATTTTGGAAAGTGTCCACAGGTATAGCACTTGCCCCTATAAATAAACGTAGACATGCGAATCGTATGTTTTCGGGTAGGTACCTAATAATAACATTAATTAGGTATCTAATAATTTACGCACTGGGCACATATCAAAGCTATTATGGTGAGCACATCAAAAACGGATCCTACGTAATTGAGGTATACAAAGAACCCAATTTGCAAGATTTCTGCGACCAAAGTCCCGATTGCATTGATCCGTGGCTTTTAAGAGGCAGAATACAATCGCGGCACTCCAACAGAAGACAGTATTTTGTTTATGTTGCTGTAGATGGTGGATTACAAGGCCCAGAGGCAATATTAGGACATTATTGTCGGGAAGAGGACCTTAGGCTGTTGCTCACATGTAAAGTCAATTATATGGTTCTTGGGATGGGGTAGGTATCAAGAACATCTTGATCTTGAGAGAGTGATTCGCCAAGATAATATTGAGAATGAAGTTTACGACGAGCCAGAAAATGTGTAAAAAAGTAATTTAACGTAATATTAAAAATTACAAATTACGTTATCTGGGAAAAGGGACGCTATTGTCATTGGCGCTAACGGCGTTATGAGCCATGTTTGTATACAAATACGAAGTCACCGGACGTAAGAGCCATCGACAATAAGGCCCCTTATCCCAAATAATGTCACATATGTTGTGTTGTATACATAAGAAAGCATTAGTAAAAATTTCAATCTAAAAACTAATCTAATTAGGTACATTTCCTACTTGGAAATATGTTTAAACATTTTGCATGTGTGCATCACATCTGTGTTTCCTTGTGGTGTAGTCACTAGTCAGAGGGTGAACCGTCTATTGAAACTATTTTGCAACATTTTTAATGTTCACTAAACTGACAGCATAGAAATCGCATAAGAAAATACAGTTGCATTTTAATATACCTAAGATCTTCTTTTTTTAAGTCGGTTAAATTAATTATTATACTTTAAGGGCAATATCCTTGTATCTTCGTTAGTAGTATTATCGAGTTAAATAAGCCTGTAGTCATCTAAGCTGTCTCCTAAACCTGCCTTTGTTAGGTATATTCACTGGTCCAATAACATTGTTTGAAGGGCCATATCTTGGCTCCGACATTACTTACGGCAAAACTTATTTTGTAAATAAGCTAGTCTAAGGTAGCACTACAAAATAGTAGTAACATAAACGATGGCAGCTGAAAAAAAAAATGACGCCACTAGTCCATACAAAAATACCCAATCCCCTTTCTTTCTGGTCCTTGTTAAATGTGTATGTTGTTAAGTCATGTATTGTCACACACATTTTCTTTCTTTCTTTCTTATAGTATGTTTATACATATGTTTTGTGTTGTTTTGGTATGTTTAATTGTATTTTACTTTTATAGACATTTTGTGAAAAGCCTAGCCTAATAAATCTATGAAATAAAGAATTATAAATGAAAGAAACAGAAGCAGGGACCGTAACCGTTATTTTACGAAAACCTAGAAATAGCCCAATATTTTAAAATGTTGCATACTCTTTATGGACTGCTCAATCTTTTATGTAATTTATAATATCATACTTGTATTTTAAAATTACTCCATTAATTTAGAATTTATATTCCGAAGAACGAAAAAGAACGAAAAAAGAACCGTTATTTTTGTATGGAGAAAATACCGGTTCCGGTCCGTGAACAGAAAATTAAGAGAAGAACTTAAGAACACACGAACTAATTGTAACAGCCTCGTAGATTTGCTCACAATAAGAAATTATTAAAGTAAGTGGGTAAATCTTTTTGCTGTCATTCACCTGTCGCGCCACCCAGAGAACAATTATTGCACACTTTGCTAGAAGAAAATAAGGTAAATTGGGGTAAGATGAAACTTATGAATGGGGGCAAGACAAAATGCTACCTGTACCATAAGGACGACTTTTTGTGTTTCCCCATTCTGAAAACCGTTTCATCTTATCCCAAACCTTATTCTACAGGCCCTACTATCATCATTAGTGGATGATCCACCTTGAGAAAGCCACATAACTGTCAAAAAAATAAAAGTTTTGTACATCATCAGCCTATGATAGTCCACTGCTGGACGTAGGCCTCTCCTATTAACTATGCGTATAGACGCATTAGGAGGTAAATGCCCATAATCGCCACGCTGGGTAAGCGGATTGGCGATTGCAGTAATGTGTCCACTATGATGACGCTGCTGCCCATTATCAATCGTTATCAAAAATGGCCAGTGACACTTCAATCCCTTAGTAGACTCTTACGACACCCGCAGGAGGAGTTGGGGTGGTGACAAATGTATTCTTATTGCCGTCGCCACACGGCCAAAGTTTTGTACATTTTAATGCTATTAACGGTGATTTTATTTAATTTTTTGACTCGTTATCAACGAGTGACATGAATAATCACCAAATTAAAAAATTTTAAAAACCGACTTCAACCTATTTCTCCATGATCCCCGATTTGTTTCTTTCATTGGTTTCCTCAAATCGTACTTTCTGAATGCAAATTCTTGTAAATGAATGAAAATTACCAAAAGCGTCATACACGTGCCTACAACATTTGAAAAGATCCCTCGAATGCTCCAAGATCTCATCATCAGACCGCAACTTGGTGCCAACGGGACCATCTCGGGATTATATACATTCGATCACAAAAAAAAATGATAATCGGTTCACGATTCTCGGAGATATCGGGTATCATACATACAACAAAAAAAAATCTTTCGAATTGAGAATTTCCTCCTTTTTTTGAAGTCGGCTAAAAAGCGATTGACCCAAAAGTACAGTCGGGTATAAAAGCTAGTATTTTTGATAAAAATATAAATACACAAATGATGACTTACGAATGTGGGCCAATTACCAGGCAACGACATGCTTGTGTCGTACTAACATCCTGGAGGGCGATAATTCCCAGTTTTGCGGACATTGCACGTCAACTTTATTACTAAAACATGGCTTTTTACTCCCTTTATGCCAGTGTCCATGCTTACATTCCATAAACATATATACATTTTTATACTAAAGGCTTTAGAATAGGGCGCAAACTTGTATACATGTTTGTGAACTCGCCTGTACCTATTATCGGCCACCTGATAATATCAGTTTAAAATTCAACACATTAAAGCTTAAAACCGTATGGCGTTATGTTGTCGAGCAATGAACGCAAATACGGACTGAATAAATGTGACCCTTATTTCAATACGCATAAAGTACACAAATGGTTATTTACTTGTGTTGGAGGAAGATTGCATGGCGGCATATTTGCGTACCTAATGCATTTTTCCCTGTTTTTTGCTAATGATGAGTTTGTATTGAGATATACGGTTATATGCCCATTTTATGGCTTAGATACGCTATTCATTACCTGGAGGGGTACCATAACGTACTAATGCGATCAGGGAAAGGGACAGAGATATACGACTCGTATAGCCTTGTCTCTTTCTTTCGACTTAAACTGAATCTCATTATTATGTCATGGTAACCCCCTTGAGGTCGACTGTTGAGAGTATTGCGTAAAAATCCTTAATCTGAAAGAGAATGTTTATCAATAGCAATTTACATGAGAAGTTCCTCATGAAATGAAAATTTCCAGTAAATTGAGGTAATATTGATATGTCTGTATGGTCGATTGTAAAAAAAAAACATAATTAAAAGCCTTTATTGAATACAAAATTAAAGAAAATTATTATAAATATTGGATGTCATACTCGTATACCAAAGAAAAAACGACCAAGATCATCAACGTCCGAGGTTGGTACAGATCAAAATAATTAGTTAATAAAAGTGTGTGGCTGAAAATGTTAAATTGAGATTTGCAATGAAAGACATTAAAAAATAATAGTTAACAATTTTACATTTAATCAGTTCAGTTTTCAGTTTAGTGTTTTAACATTTATCAATACACTTTTATTTTCATGCCAACATAATTAAATTAAAAAACAATAACTACTTAAGAATAATATTAACTACAAACTAAATCTTAAAAAATAAATTAGTATAAGAATATTAACTTAAATAAAATAAATACTAAAAAAAAAGAAAAAAAATACTGTTAAAAGGAGCTACCCATCCAAACGGCCCCGATTGGGTCCCGACGCAAACCCGTTTATCAATTTCATATTCAAAGTCTGTTTTAGTGCTAACAAGTGTTTCATTATTAGTTTCTCTATAAAATAAATAAATAGTCATATTTTTTCCAATTTATCTGGTTTCAACCTACTTCGTCTACTATCAAATATCCATTAAAAGAGATCGCTCATTAGCGATAAGGCAATCTCTTGTTTACTTCTATTTGTAATCATAATTATTTTACATTGTATTCTGCATTTATCGATATACATATGTATAATATATTTTGTTAGCCTCTGTAGCCTAGTTGGCAGTGACCCTGCCTACGAAGCTGGAGGTTCCGGGTTCGAATCCCGGCGAGGGCATTCTTTGTGTATTTATTTATCACAGATGTTTGTTCCTTGGTCATGGCTGTGTATGTATCTAAGTATATCTATACGTATCTATCTATTATATGTGTCGTCGCCTGGTACCCACAACACAAGCCTTAATTGAGCTTACCGTGGGACTAGGTTGATTTGTGTAAGATGTCCCAAGATATTTATTTATTTATAATCGATAGTCGATTAACAAGAGGTCCCTATGACAGCTCAAAAATAATTCCGATGTCTGCTTATAATGATCCCGTTTTATCCATTTATCGTGCTACGCGTCACTTTCGCACTTACATACTTGACAGTGGCGTAGCGTGCCTTGTCGGGGCCCCGTATAAAAATTTTTGGAGGCCCTTATATGGAGGTAATATAAATTAGAAAGTTTTTATTCTTTTTCCTTACACACTTTGGGGGCCCCCGTGGCCCGGGGGCCCCGTATAATTGATACGGCAAATACGGCAGTAGCTACGCCCCTGATACTTGTTAGACCGTGACGGTAACGACGACAAACGATTAGACGCGGTACCATCATAAGACACAAGCCAACTGGTGACTTATGATGTATTCGTTTTATCCATTTATCGTGCAACGCTTCACTTTCGCACTTACATACTTGTTAGAACGTGACGGTAACGATGACAAACGATTAGACGCGGTACCATCCTAAAGCCTACTGGTGACTTATGATGGTCCCGTTTTATCCATTGATCGTGCTACGCATCACTTTTGTACTTGTGCCTGTTAGAACGTGACGGCAACGATGTCAAACGATTAGACGCGGTACCATCCTAAAGCCTACTGGTGGCTTATGATGGTCCCGTTTCATCCTTTTATCTTGCTACGTATCACTTTCGTACTTGTACTTGTTAGAACGTGACGGCAACGAGGACAAACGATTAGACGCGGTACCATCATAAGTCACAAGCCTACTGGTGACTTATGATGTACCCGTTTTATCCTTTATTCGTGCTACGCATCACTTTCGTACTTGAACTTGTTAGAACGTGACGGCAACGACGACAAACGATTAGACGCAGTACCATCATAAGTCACAAGCCTACTGGTGGCTTATGATGGTCCCGTTTTATCCATTTATCGTGCTGCGCATCACTTTCGTACTTGTACTTGTTAGAACGTGACGGTAACGACTACAAACGATTAGACGCAGTACCATCATAAGTCACAAGCCTACTGGTGGCTTATAATGGTCCCGTTTTATCCATTTATCGTGCTACGCATCACTTTCGTTCTTGAACTTGTTAGAACGTGACGGCAACGACGACAAACGATTAGACGCAGTACCATCATAAGTCATAAGCCTACTGGAGGCTTATGATGATTTCGTTTTATCCTTTTATCGTGCTACGCATCACTTTCGTACTTGTACTTGTTAGAACATGACGGTAACAACGACAAACGATTAGACGCGGTACCATCATAAGTCACAAGCCTACTGGTGGCTTATGATGTACCCGTTTTATCCTTTTATCGTGCTACGCATCACTTTCGTACTTGTACTTGTTAGAACGTGACGGTAACGACGACAAACGATTAGACGCAGTACCATCATAAGTTATAAGCCTACTAGTGAATTATGATGTATCCGTTTTATCCTTTTATCGTGCTGCGCATCACTTTCGTACTTGTACTTGTTAGAACGTGACGGTAACGACGACATACGATTAGACGCAATACCATCATAAGTTATAAGCCTACTAGTGACTTATGATGTATCCGTTTTATCCTTTTATCGTGCTACGCATCACTTTCGTACTTGTACTTGTTAGAACGTGACGGTAACCACGACATAAGATTACACTTGGTAACATCATAAGTATAGGGCCTCCCCACGCTGAGGTATTATGTAGATAGTTCCACGAGAGTTGAGGTCACGCACGCATCAACATGTCATGTAAACACACGGGGAATTTGAAATTAGTGTTCTTTTTTCGTACTGACTACAAACCCAATTGCAACTGTAAGATTGACCAAAAAGTTTATTTTGGCGCAAGTCATTCATTCATTCACTACATTTTTGCAATTAGGACTTCATTTGGATGTGTGTGTAATCATTCACCTCAACTCTGGTGAAATTACCTATAACAGACAAAATTTACGTAAAAAGACCAATCAGTAGAAGCCGGTATAAAATCCGAACAGATTAAAAACACTAACTACTTGATTGGCCACTGAAGCAAGTAATTACGAGAGCATCGCAAGTATTCAAAGAAAATTCTAGACTTTTACGCTTTTTACAGGCACAGTTGAGCGAGCCGGATAATAGAAGATTGTTCTTGAAAGTTATTGGCATTTTGTGCGTCTAAAATATTTCCGAAACTATTTTGGTCTATGTACAAATACCTATAAAACGTTTAAACGTTCCTGGTTTATAATAAAAAAGGCAGGATTACGTTTTATAAAGTTACATTTATTTTTACAATTTTGCTGTTTGCCTCTCTAACGCACGCACATATTGGCTAGAAAGAGAGGCAAACAGCAAAATTGTAAATTGCAACTTTATAAAACGCGACCCAGGCTAGAGCAGCAGATATTTACCTATCATTCCTTAGTATAGCTCCGTCCCTATAAATAACGTGAGAACTTACAGGATGCTTAGCCGAGTTGCCAATCGCTAGCGCTTAGTAGCGTATCGTAGTTTTCTCTCTCTGTCACTCTTTCATATTAGTGCGACATAGACAGTTAGCTGCCTTTCGCTTACGACTGACGATTAAGCGTTAGCGATTGGCAACTTGGCTAAGCACCCAGGTGTACGGCTGGCCTTATGCCCATGACGGTAATATGTCGGTTTGTTATTTACTGGACACAGTTGTAAATAGTTCCGTAATGAGGTCGATAAAGAATGCAAAATGATTTGGCCATCGTAATTAGGTTTTTTGCCTACGGATCTATTTGAAAGATTATTTCTTAGAAAGTTCAGTAAATTTTGTACTGACCACAGTTGATATCTATGTTTTTACTTCATGTTGCAACATGAGCTATGTATTGTGTTCACCTGGAAATAGCTTTTCGAAAGTCGCGGAGCCAAAAGAGACAAGAAAAATATCGAAAATGATAACTTTTTTTTAAGCTGCATACATTTTAGGAAAATGTAGGTATATTACTCAAATCCGGAGGCACCAAAACTTAAATTAAAAATATAATAAAAATAAGTGTGATAATCAAACATCAAATGCACCGTTTAGTAACGGTGCCCTCAAGCAAATCACAATTTTCGAAAATTATCCACTCTAATACAGGGTGACTTCTTTTTTAACTCCACTAGCAACTAGTAACTGGATGCACCGGGTCTAGTTAAAAACAGACAAGAAATTTAAATTAAAAAGGGAATACAATTTAATAATTTAAAAATATCAATAAGACGTTACGTCGTCCTGAAACCACCTTTAAAAGAAAAATAAATGACAAAATAGGAAAAAAAAGTTTTCTGTTTTTAACGACACCTGGGGCATTCAATTGCTAGTTGTTAGTGGAATTAATAGTACATTGTTCATCTCGGGAGATAAGTACGATATTTCTAACGAGTGTTAGAAGCCCAACGCCGTAGGCGAAGAGCTTTTAATGACTCGAGTTAGTATGCCTCTTACCGACTGTGATGCATACAATGTTTTTCATCAGACTTGCGGACAAAAAAAGTTATAAAACAAAATATATATTACTCCCGCGATGCATGCAAGCAATGGCGCGCTTAGAAAGCAAGTGTGATGAAAAGATATTTAAAATTAATCACGTTTTTTTTATTATTTGAAATGTTCTTACTCATGGCCACAGACTAACCAAGGGCAGAGACGTGGCCTACGATAGAGTGAGTTTGCCCAGAAGGTGCCTATTCACCCTTGATTTCAAGTTTGCCGGGTTATATGATCTCGGAAATATAGACTACGGCAGGGAATTCCACTCCTTGGCAGTACGCATAAGGAAAGAAGACGCAAGGCAGACGTCTCCAAGGACACCCTCGTAGCCTCGTACGAGTTAATTTCAGACTGGATAAAACTTCTAAAATGCTTACCAAATCGCCCTTTAGGTACTTCATCTCCAAAACTCCCAATTTCCGAACGCGCTAAAACACTCTGTTTGTAATTCCCGATATCTTTACACTAAATCGGTCATTTCGTTGCCTACGGGGGGCACTGCCATTTCCTTCCATCACAAATCCAAAAAGGCTTATCTACTTTGTTTAGCTGTATAAGTTAGGTTGTTTTAGTGCGTAAGGGTGGAATGTAGGGCAAAAAAACACCCGTCTTCCATCACTTGGCGAATATTGCGTTGTCAACGGTTCGACTAACTGGTTTTATGTGTTCGATTGGAAAGCACTTATTCATGGTTTGGTGACAGGGTGATATTTCACGCGGTGCTGGTATTGTGATTAATATATTTTCGGTGTTAGTGAGTTTGCTGCACGGTAGTAACAATATATTTATGACCCGAACTTTTCCGTGGGTGTCGTAAGAGTCGACTAAGGGATCGAAGTGTCATTGATCATTAATTGAAGATTGATGATAGCCATCGCCATCCTCACATACATAGTAGATACACTACTGCGATCGCCAATCCGCTTGCCCAGCATGGCGATTATTGATATTTACCTCTGAAAGGTCTCTGCCCGCTAGACCGTGCCATACCATAACCGTATCAGACAAAAACTATTCTATGTATTGAAAAGTATGAGACTATGCCCACTAGGGCGTTCCGGCGCCGGCCAACACGGTCTCATACTTTTCAATAGGTACAAAGAATAGTTTTTTGTCTGATACGTTCATGCTACGGTCTAGTGGGCATGGGCAGAGACCTTAATGCGTCCAAATATGGTTCTAATCAAGTGCAAGAATAAGTATCGAAAGAATCCGCTCATAAATATGTTACGACGTTCTTATTACACAGAATTAGAGTGCACTGGGACTTGTTTTTCAACATTTTTGTGTACACCTATTTTGTCTTTGACTGTTCGTTTCGGGTTCAATTTCCAGCGAGGGCAATTCTTTGTGTATTTATCACTAAAATCTATCTACCAACGATAACTACGGTACGGTACCACGTGCACCCGCATTCGTCTGTTTGTAATTTTAAAATTGTCGCCATTTAATTATCGTAGGCACTAAAAAATAATTGTATGGTAATTTATCAATGAATTTGATTCTAGTTTAAGGCCTTAAAAACTTCGACACCGCTAACCGAACACTCTGTATACACTCTGACACCGTATACTATTGCTATAAGGTGAAAGAGTGTATACATATTTATGTCCTCGCTGTACACGTGCCCATTAAGCGCATAACGAAAGACAGCCGACGGAGCATCCTATTTACATCCACCTCATAGAAAAACCGCAGAAATGGTGGCCGCAAACTACCTCGCTTTTGGGGTTTCGCGCGAGTCACAAAAGGTAGCGATCATCAAGCGATAATCTCGAAAAAAGAACACTTTCTATGAAATGTTGATCAGCCGGTGGGACCGCTTTATATGTTAAGCCGAATTTTTTTTTCAAGTTTTCGATACTAGTCCCATTAGAGAAGTTATTCGTTATCATAAACACATGAACACATGCGTACTCTAAGGTATGGGTAGCTAATTTGGAAACACCTTACATTTTTTTTTATTTATTGAACACAAGAAAATTACACGGTTTTATATAAAAATACTCCACCAAACTGAGGAGTTGAGGACAGTTTGTTGGCGCACTAAGCACTCCTTCAGTATACGTTTTTTCTACGCGATAGCATACTACTTATTATTTTATTACATAACTAAAACATTACTTTTTTGCTGCCCACGCACAGCAGCACCGCGGCTGTCCCAAATCAAAACCTAGCAAGGGACATTTTTTGTCAAAATACGTTTTTTAATGTATCTGCCCCAAATGTTGAGCTGCGGCTAATGCAATAACATCTGTATTTCTATCTCAATTAGAACCAAAGTTACGAGACCCACCAAACCTAGCAAGGGCATTTCTTACATGCCACCAACGTATTCAAAATCCTAGTGAGTAACATTTTCAAGTCCAAAAACCTGGCAACTGCATGCTATACTAGGTATTTGAATTTGTAAATGGAACACACTAGATTTTTGAATATGGAAATTGTCCCTTACTAGGTTTTTGATTTTAATAATTGCCGAAGGGTCGTACAAGGAATTCAAATAACAATAAATAAAACCTATCAAGTCAGTAATGGGTGAAGTTTGCGTTTTAATGGTCGCCGCTCCCGCGCTCCCTGCCTACGGTTTTTGTCACCACCCCGCGGGTGTCGTAAGAGTCGACTGAGGAATTGAATTGATATTGACCATTTATTTATCGACGATCGATGACGGGCAGCAGCGTCAGCAAGTAATAATCAGTACTTGTTGCTATTGTATTGTATCTGTTATTTCATTCCACAATTCGACATCAAACGTGCATGTTTTGCGTGGTCCCTACGCTGGCCCAGTACTTGTTGGGGACTTCACATATACACTTAAATTTCTTTGCAGGTGTATGCAAGTTTCCTCACGATATTTTCCTTCACCGTAAAGCACTTGTGAATATCAAATGATATTTCGTACAAAA
This sequence comes from Thaumatotibia leucotreta, assembly GCA_025490895.1. Lineage (NCBI taxonomy): Eukaryota > Metazoa > Arthropoda > Insecta > Lepidoptera > Tortricidae > Thaumatotibia > Thaumatotibia leucotreta. The sequence continues at coordinate 128,446 of JALPQI010000896.1, read as the reverse complement.
GTTTTTGAGAAACACATTGCGGATTTGAATGTTTATTGCCGTTTTATTATTTTCGCTGGTAAGCCAAAAGTCACGTGTGTAGTAATGTTTATAGGTACACGTGATATTGGAATGGTATGCACATGCATACACTCGTAGCAGAAGATGATACCCAAATTTTCTCCTATCGGGATCGAAAGAGCTCACGATTCTTAGTGGAAATCATATTAAAAGTTACAAAAACATAAAACAAGTGCAAGACAACTTTAAAAAAAAATAGGTCATTATGGCAATGAACCTACTAGGGGAAGCTTATGTCCAGTAGTAGACATTTATCGGCTTAGAATGATGTTTTTGGGAAGTTTCAATGAGGAGTCATTTTGTTAGTACTTTGCAGCGAACATCTACGGGAAAGAACTATTAATTTTTACTATTAATTTTGAAATTATTGACTAAGGTAGTCAATAATTTCAAAATAACTATAATTCCCTAGATTGCAATTAAATAGGGTGCTTTGGGGTAATTTCAAAAGTCGTCTTATTTCGATTTACCATAAAACGTACCATTATTTTTATCATTGTCAAGATTTATTCCGAAATTACCCGAGCATTTCTGTAGTTTGAAATTACCCCAATGCACTATACTGCATAATTACCTTAGGTACTATTAAAATGGTAATCCTTATCCGAATTTCAAAGTGGGCATTTGCTTGATTTTATATTTGAAATGTAAGAGTTTACTGCTTACAAGCCGTAAAATGTACCATTTTTGTACCACTTGCTAGGTTTCAGTTTTGTAATTGACATAGCATTTCTTTTATTTTTTGTAATCAGTTGTTAGTAAGGCACATAAAAGTTCCAAATAGATACATATATTAATTTTCAATAGTTTGTCTTATAAAGCAAGTTATACTTCTTTATATAAAACCAAGTCTTGTGAGATAAAGGTCTCTGCTACTATTTTTTTTTAACAAAATGTTTGTTTGCTTCTCCTGTAAAATTTCGCTAAATACACTTACTAGACTTTGATCTGGGACAGCCGACCGTGCCCCGAGCGGCGATAAAGTCAGTTAAATGTTAGCTGCCCTTTTCTTTCATATGTCTCGGGAAAAAGATAGTGATCATTTTATCTGACAGATAAATTAATTAATCAGTGATCGCGAGGCGGGCCGTAAAATTTTCAAGTAGTCGCTTCTGTCATCTAAATTTAAATGTAATGAAATTGTGATTTAGCATTTGCATCTGTAATTTAAAATTGTGACATATTATGATTTAATTAATTGTTTGGCGGTTAGTGGCGTGGTGACGGCAGTAAGAATACATTTGTCACCATCCCGACTCTTCTTGTGGGAGTCATAAGAGTCCACTAAAGGATTTAAATGTCATTAATAATTTATTTATCGAAGATTAATGACGGGCAGCAGTGTTATCGTAGTGGGCACACTACTGCGATCGCCAACTCGTTTGACCAGCGTGACGATTAAGGCAATTTACCTCCTAATACGTCCGTATATAGACTGATGATGCGATGTAATGAAACTTTTGGATAACGATTTGATGATATAATTGTTATTGCAAGTAATAAATTGTAACATAATGGACCTCGTCAACTCGTCATGTTATAACATCGACAGGTATATTAAAAATGTTTTATTTAATGCAAATCGCTACCGCTCATGCCCGACACCTCACCCAAAGCGGTTCGCCGAATACATAATCCCATAAGCACAGTTCGCTCTAATACAGGCACACTCACCTGCCTGTACCATTTTGCCGAGCCAGTGAACGTTATTTATTGCATATATTATATACATATATTTTTATATTTTGTAATGCAAAAAAAGTATACAGCCGTAATTAAGAGGACCCACATTTTTTGATTGATTGGAAAATGCAACTATCAGTGACCGTGATTAACATTAGTACATTACTATAGAGGCCGGGACGAAAGGGCTTGCCGGCCGAAGACCTCTGTGGCGGGCAACCCCATATTTCCGGCCGAGTTACTTATTTCAAACATGCTATGAAATAAACAACAAAAACATCAAAGTTTTTTTTTTCTATGCATAGTGGTAGTATGTCATGATGCCTGTGCCACAAATGTATATGGAACGGAATTAAAAAAGAGCACTTTGCCGCCTTCAAGATTTGTATTGAATTCCATTAACGACCTCTTTCTTGGTCTAGTCGCAGCTGAAACGTCATACTTCGCAGCCTAATAAGGAACATTACAACAATATTTCATTGCACGTTTGAGAAAAAATTATTTCAACACAACTAAACTTTAACCTTGCCTATTATCGGCATTTACACACTATTATCATATGCGGCATTTACACACTAATTATCGTATACGCATGTAATAATAGGAGTTCATACAAACTCCTAGATACAGGGTGATTACGGGGTCGTGATCCCAACTGTGAAAACCGTGTTACCTACGTATAATTTGTATCTTATATACTTATATCTAAAGCTTATTATAATACACATGACTACATGAAATGATAAAACACCGTGGGAGTAATTTAGGATTCAATTATTAGTTTGTTAAAGTCATGACATTCAATTACGATAATTTACGCTTGGAGACCAGCATGCTTAGCCAAGTTGCCAAGCGCTAGCGCTTAGTAGCGTAACGTAGTTTTCCCTCTCTGTCACTCTTTCATATTAGTGCGACAAAGACAGTTAGCTGCGATTAACGATGAAGCGCTAGCGATCGGCAACTTGGCTAAGCACCCTTGTCCATGTACATTGTACAATTGTACATCTCCAAACGTGCATTACTTATATTATAATGTTATTATTATATACCTATTCGGAGAGAAACCTTTACTTCCCTATAAATTATTACATGTAAATGTGCTGACTTTTTAACGACTTTACATCTCTTGTTATTATTATTATGTTTCAATTTATTTAAAATCAATTTATGTTTTAGGTTTTTTTAATGCATGTTATTTGTAAGATGTATGTACCATGATTGTTTGAAAAAACAAGGCCCGCCTAGTTTCTTACCGTTTCTTCTCGGGTCAGCGGTGTAGGCTTAGAACCGGAAGTAGTTTTAATACTTAGACGATTCAAAAGAGTTTGTTGCTATTCCAATTTGAATAAAGAATTATTTGACTTGACTTGACTTACCGTTTTTATCCTGATCACCTCCCACGAATCACCCTGTATAAAAATCTGTAGTATGCAGAACGGTAACGACCGTTCATATTTCCTTTTAAGTTACTTTGTAAACTCCATTTAAAAACGCGTATTTTTGCTAAAAGGCGTTCTCGGAAAACAAATGAAGTATCTCTCATCCAACAGCAAAAAGGTAACGGAACCAACCTTACCATGGTTTTGTAGCAGGTTATTTCTCATCATCATCATCAGCCTATGATAGTCCACTGCTGGACGTAGGCCTCTCCTATTAACTATGCGTATAGACGCATTAGGAGGTAAACGCCCAAAATCGCCACGCGGGCAAGCGGATTGGTGATCGCAGTAATGTGTCCACTATGATGACGCTGCTACCCATCATCAATCTTTATCATATAATGGTCAGTGACATTTCAATCCCTTAGTCGACTCTCTTACGACACGCACAGGAGGAGTTGGGGTGGCGACAAATGTATTCTTACTGCCGTCACCACACGGCCAATATTTCTCATATCCATTGTAATTTATTTAAATATTTGTAAAGCAATTTTATGTAAATTCATATTTTTATTAATGTTTACACATATTGAAATATTGATCAAACGGGTTACTCACGTAATTTTAGTCGATAATTGCTCGACATGTTTCGATCCATTTAGAGGATCCTCATCATGGAGTACCCGCGACCAAAGCCCGACGTGTTTGATCAATATTTAAATATGTTCGAGTCTCACGTTAATTATAGTTCTTGTTTACTCATCTAAATAACCTGTAAGGTAAGTGTGTGATAACATTTAGGGGCAAGTGCTGTACCTGTGGACGCATGTACCTTTGGACACCACCTATACAGGCAAAACGAATGACCATAGACAAATATCATTCACTTATTCGAAAAGCATTTTTTTCGCAGGGCAACACCAGTCAGTCGTCATCTTTGCTGTTGACAAAAATTGTGCTTGTTGTGGCTGTTGAAAGTTTTTGTGGAAAAAAGTAAATATTTGGCCTCTTTTTAAGCATGTTTTGTGTAAAATCGGTTAATGTTACGAGTGTTTTTGCAATAACATATTAATCTATATGGTTTAAGCGTTATTTCTTCAAGTTTTTGTTAATCTAAACGAACGTTAACAGTGACCGGTATGAATTTAAAATAAAAAACACCAAAATTGTACCTGTGGACACCATCGTGCATGTACCTATGGACTGTCCACAGGTACAACCACACTGGTTGTACAGTGGCGTTCAGAATTGCATGGACGATTTATGAATGAATTAAACGATGATTCCGACGACTGTGTGGGCCCTGCAGATTCAGATTCTTCAGATTCTTCCGATAAATCTGCTAAAGACTTATACCGAGAGTATTGCGATGCCAAGAAACAGAAAATATTTTAGAATAGCTTTATTCTTTTATTATTTTGATTTAGTTTTTTACGTTAGGTATTTACAAAGAATATTGTAACACCAAAAAGCTGAAAGTGATCTTTAATTGTTAAGTATTTTTGCTTATATTTAAGTTAGTAACCAGATGATTAAAAGAGATACTTAATTTGTATTAATAATTATGTTTTTATAAGAAAGCTAAAAGTTAAGCGATGGTTCTGGACATTCAAAGTCCTTTAATTCTATTTCAGAATTTGGTCGCGATTATTGCAGTTTGAGAAAGGAAAATGTATATTTTAAGGTACAGAGCACCTAATTATTTGTTGTTGACTAGTTTTTATCTTTTTAATAGCATTTTTAAGACGTTTTTGTATGTTTAAAACCATGTTATTAATTATTGTCCTTAGGTACAGCGCCGTCCATAGGTACGTTCGTTGTGTCCAAAGGTACAAACAGTAGATGTACCTATGGACAAAACAGGTATTTTTGAAAACATGCTTGTATCTATAATCTCTAAATAGTTACCTTAATGGGAGTGTGTCAATTTTGAAGACCCGTTAATTGTGATTCCAAAATAAATAAGTTTTTTATGATAACATGTCTAGTTTTTTTTTTATTATTGTTCTAAGGTCAAATTTTGGAAAGTGTCCACAGGTATAGCACTTGCCCCTATTTATTAGAAGTACTTTTAGCAATATTACGAATGTCTCAATTTTTTTCTCGTTTTTTCCTAAGATAAGTAGGTACCATCTAAGATAAGTTTCGTCTGTACGAAATATTGCTAAGTTGTTACTTCTTTGGGTCCTGTAACACAGGGATTCCTAAGACCCATGTACTCGTACATATTTGTGCATTATACTATTAATGTTCCTCATTATTCTTATTTTATATCCCACGAAAGTGCAAGACATCGGAGACGTTATTACCAAACTGAAGTGGAGTTGGGCAGGACACATTGCCAGGCAGCGTGATGGCAGGTGGACCAAAATGTTAACGGATTGGTGGCCGCTTTCAGACGGGAGAAGCGCAGGGCGTCCGACCGCTCGATGGGTGGACGATATTCGAAAGAATACGGGTCACTTTTGGATGAGGTTAGCTCAGGACCGGGACCAGTGGCGTACAAGAAGAGAGGCCTATGCAAAGTGGGCGAATAACGGCTGAATATGATGATGATGATAATGAAATAAATATTTCATGGTATTCATGGTGAATCTCGTGGTAGGGTACTGGAAAATAATCGGAACACTACCGCCAATGGAAGAGAAAATAAATTATGAAGATCGGTGAAAATTGCTAGCGGGAATTTTATTTGTTTCTAGTATATTTGCATTATCGGCCGGCACATCTCTAGCGAATATGGACTTGAATAGAATATAGTAATGATTTAGTATTTCAAAGCTTGCTATCACACACACATACATGCATTATTAGCTTATGTTAGTGTGCTGGACTAAGGCCTCTCCTATTAGGTAACTATGCGTATGGTTGCAGAAGGTAAATGCCCATAAAGATCTCTGCCCACTATGACCGTACCATACTATGACCGTAGCACGCGTTAATCGTCACGCTGGGCGAGCGGATTAGCGATCCAAACGAATATTCAGTGCAGGGATCAGGACCGGTTTTTTAGAAAAACCTTGAAGTTCATAGGTAATATTCTCAAATGTTTTATACGTAATCTTAATGTAGTATTTACTCAATATTTCGTTTAAAAAACTGCATCGTATTTGTAAATTACTCCATTAACATAGTAGATTACATGCCAAGGTCGTTTAAGTGGGAAATGTCTTGGATGACGTGTAAGTAGGCCGAGGCGAAGCCCTGGCCGACAAACGTGATCCAAGGCTTTCCCATGTAACGGCCGAGGTGTGTATATTATTTTTCTGCTCAACAGAGCAGGCGGGCGGCAACTTAGCTTCGCGCAGCGGCCGGCAAATCAAGGGAGGTAAGTACGGAATTACTAACGAGAGTGTTAGAATTATTCCGCTTACCGACCGTGACGCATACAATGTTTTTCATCACACTTGCCAACCAAAAAATAAGTTTTAATACATAATATTATTAAATGACGTACTGACATTTCTATTACTCCCTAGGGAATTTCACTTTTCTATTACTCCCGCTACGCGTGCAAGTAATGGCGCGCTTAGACAGCAAGTGTCATGAAAAATAATTTATATACCGAAGAACGAAAAATAACGAAAATAGAACCGTTATTTTATCCGATCCCTGATCTGTGACACTTCAATCCCTTAGTCTAACGCGAAATATAGGTACGCCAGCGTTTTCGTAATCGTAAAGCTTTTTTCTATTAGTATCCGTTGCATCACTACTAAAAGCATACCTGACTGAACTTATTCAACCAATGTCAAAGTCAAAGTCAAAGTCAAATAATTCTTTATTCAAATTGGAATAGCAACAAACTCTTTTGAATCGTCTAGATATGAAAACTACTTCCGGTTCGAACCCTACACCGCTGACCCAAGAAGAACCGGTAAGAAACTTGGCGGGAATTATTTTTTCAAACAATGATGGTACATCTTACAACTAACATGCATTAAAAAAAAAACATAAAATTGATTTTAAACAAATTGAAATATAATAATAATAACAAGAGATGTAAAGTCTCTAAAAGTCACAACATTTATAAGTAATAATTTATAGAGAAGTAAGGTTTCTCTCCGAATAGGTATATAATAATAACATTATATAATGCACGTTTGGAAATGTACAAGGTCTCCAAGCGTAAATTATCGTAATTGAATGTCATGACTTTAACAAACTAATAATTAAATCCTAAATTACTCCCACGGTGTTTTATCATTCATGTAGTCTTGTGTACTATAATAAGCTTTAGATATAAGTTTACGCTTTACAAAATTCTTAAATTTGTTGACTGAAAATTCAGTAACATTTACTGGAAGTTTATTATAAAATCTTACACAATTACCCATGAATGATTTCCTAATTTTATGGAGCCGAGTGGCGGGTACTGCGAGCTTATGTTTGTTTCTAGTATTAATATTATGTATGTCACAATTTTTCCTAAAATTGATAATATTTTTATGTACATAGGGTAACGGCCCCAGTGGCCAGCCAGGAACCAGTAGTCGGCCTTTTCAGTCGTTTTTTGGTCGGGAATTGGACGGTTATTCGAATAAACAAATCGCGGGTACTCAAATAAAAGCTCTGATTCCCAATTCGTTGATACGTAGCGCGGCAAGTGCAGTAAGGGATCGGGGGAAGCAATAAATTCGATCTTACAAGTGGTGTTTGTCGACGAGAGCAGTAGTGTCATGTTCGCCATATTTTTGACTGCACGTGGTGTTCACTTAAAAGGGAAGAAAACTATATATTAATGTTAAAAGTTATTGATTTCTGTAAATGTTTCGTTTATTTATTTGTTTATCTATTCGATTACTCCGTATTTGTGTGAAAATATCATGATCTAACTAATAAATTGAGGGGGCTGGCTACTGGATACCTAGTTTTCAACAAAGTATCTAGTGCTCAGCCACCGGGGGCTGACCTTTGGGTTCTTCATTTAATATTTTATTTGTTATTGTTATATACTGTTACGACCGTTAAATTTAAATTTTCAAATTTAGTTAGGCATGCCCTATTCAATTTGATATAAAACCCAGTAGTCGGCCCCATTTCATTTAATTTTTTATCACGGCTGACCACTGGGTTTCGCGGATCTAGTACTCAGCCACCGATATAATATTAAGGAATATATTGATAATTATTTTCTTATAATAATATTATTTTTCTACCTCGTACATTTAGGTAATGTATTTTATGTACGTGTAGGTACGTTTAGGTACAAGAAGACGAAATACTTAATATAAAACATCTAGCGCCCTTAGAGTCATGAATTGAATAGGTGCTACATCATCTAAAGATTAGATGATGTAGCACCTATTTAATTCAAGGATTCAAACAGAAAAAAGAAGAAAAAAAACTGTTGTCCTAGAAAAAACAGAAATATCTTTCAACCCAACGACGCTACAAAGAAACTGTAACCAAACAAAAAACTAAACACAAAACAAAACAAACCCAGAATGACGCTAGTAAAATCAATAAAAAGGGCACAAGAAAATAGAAAACAGGTTTTTCAATTGATTCATCAGGTTTGACAGAAAATGATGCAGTTTTAACGGATATAACCCGATCAAAAACAGATAAAAGAATGTGTGATAAGAGCTGAAAAGTTAGGATTCTTTCTAATGTAATGAACCTGTTTAAATCCCCAGCAAGGAGAATGTCATAGTCATAGTCACAGTCATTTTTTTTCATTAGACAAAACAATTAGACAATACATTGCGTTTATTGCGATGCCAGCAGCCTCCTCAAGTAGAAACATAGATCCTGTGTCCAAAAACTTACTTTTCTCAAACATGCAATGAAATGTTGTCATTATGTTCGTCATAATAGGCTTTAAAGTATGACGTTCCTGGCGGATGACCTCGAGTTAATAGTGAAGGATTTTCATACGAATTTAACGGCCTAGGCCGGTAAGTAATATTTTTTTAAAACATGGCGTCAGTTTTCATGAACAGGCTAAACAGCTAAATTCAGTTTTTTTTATTGTCGTATTTTTTATTTCATTATGTATGTTTGAGAAAAGCACTATACATGCCTCGCCGTGAAATGGGCTTACCGGCTTCGTATCACTGTCCAACCTCACTCAGCCGGTGAGCCCATCTTTCCCGGCGTCTGCAGTAATGTACTATTACTCTCATTAAACCAGCTTTGAGGACTAGTAATATAAAAACAAAACACTAAATTATCGAAAAATAATGAACCTGTTACATACGACCGGCTATACAATTGAACATTAGATCTATGTAGGTTTGGCTGATATTTTTATATTATAGTTTTGAATATTTTTATATTTATTATAATTAATACTAATAGAAATAAGGAGATAATATTTACTGTGACCTTGAAAAATATTTTTTGTTACGTATGATCAACGGGTTTCATGCCGTAAGTCTTCGATTTAAAAGAGTTAAGTATAAGGAATAAGAATCATATTTAATATCTTTGATTTTCATATACATACTGCTGATTTTGATCTCATTATGATAGTAATATACGAAGGCTGAGTACTGGGCACGAAAAGGCTGATTACTGGATTTAGGCGGCTGAGTACTGGGAAAAAGCGCCATTTTTTGTTTAAACTGAATTATCGGTACTTTAAGGTTTCCTGTTATGTTTTTTCTTATTTTGTTTTAAAACTATAATAAACAGTTGATGTAACGTTGTGATCCGTTCATTTATCCGACTTATCCTGAATAAATACCGACCGTTCACATTTAAAAAAGGCGTTATAAGGCTGACTACTGGTGCTTTTACCCTACATAATATTCTCATAGATGTATAGAGAATACAATGTCATTATATTAATAACCTTAAACTTATCTCTAAGTGAGTCTCTAGGGCTCATTTTATATATCGCTCGAATAGCCCTCTTCTGCAGAACAAAAATAGTGTTAGTCTCTGAATTGGCAGCACTGCCCCATAATAAAATGCCATACGACATAATGCTATGAAAATAACTAAAATATACTAACCGAGCTGTATCGACGTCAGTTAATTGACGGATCTTACTCACTGCAAAAGCTGCAGAACTCAGTTTATTCGAGAGATTAGATATGTGAGGACCCCACTGAAGCTTAGAGTCTAGTGTTATACCAAGAAAGACTGTACTTTCAACTATTTCCAATTCCTCACCTTTCACAAATATACTAGCCTGTTGATGTTTTACGTTACTTGTAACAAATTTAATACATTTAGTTTTTTTCTCATTCAACATTAAGTTATTCATATTAAACCAGTTTACTACTTTCGAAATAGCATTGTTTACATCATTCCAAGCTTGTTGCTGTCGTTTGACTTTAAAAATAAGTGAGGTGTCGTCAGCAAACAATACTATGTCATGGTGGGTCTCTATGAGATGTGGCAAGTCATTTATGTAGATAAGGAAAAGGAAAGGCCCCAATATAGATCCCTGTGGTACACCCGTGGAGATGGGGTGGAATGATCACACGATTATCTTGTCTTGAAGAAATTGAAAACCTATTCCAAGAAATCGAACCACAATTTATACGTACAGTCAAGGGCAAAAAGATGTATACACTTTTGCATCTTATGTTAACGGCTTAAGATAAAAAAGTGTATACATATTTATGCCCTTGACTGTACCTATACAAGCTTCTGCTTGTTCAAACGTAAATTATATGTCTGTTCCACAACTATCCAGGTACTTTATGAAACTACAAAGATTCTGCAAAACAAGGTAGTACAAAAAACAGATAAATAAATACAGATAAATGAATAAATTAATACTTAACAAAAAATTCTTTGAGATATCTTAGACAAATCTACCTACCTATGTAGTCCCATCGTGATGTGGCTACCTTGTGATTACCTAATATGGTACCAAAAAGTTATAGGTCATCAGCCTCTCTCAGTCCACTGCTGGACGTAGGCCTCTCCTATTAACTATGCTTATCGACGTATTAGGAGGTAAATGCCCATAATCGTCACTCGTAATCGCTGGGCAAGCGGATTGGCGATCGCAGTACTGTGTCCACTATGATGATGCTACTGCCCACCTTCATTCTTCTACAATGAATATTCATTGACACCTCATTCCCTTAGTCGACTCTTACGACACCCACAGGAAAATTTGGGGTGGTGACAAATGGGTCAAAATTCTTTTCGTTGTCATGTTTCATACCACTCTGTCACGCTTTTAGTTGCTGTTTCGACTCAGTATATAAAAAAAATCCGGTGCACCTGCTTTTTCACGCTAAATTTTAATTCATGCATCAAAAATTGGATTCAAAACATCATCTCATACAAAAATCACAACAGTGTCACGTTTTTAGGGACACAAAATAAGACAACGAAAAGAATTATGACCCAATTTATGTATTCTTACAGCCATATTATATGATACCGTCGTAAATCTAGTTCAATAAAGTCTGTGTTATCTATCAACATTAGGTATATTCGATTTACTAAGCATCTAGCCACAAAGCCGCAAAGAGATTTTCTTTAAGAATATTCCAGAAATATAATATTTAGGAGGCAATTTTCGCGAGGCTGGCTCGCGATTTTATTATGAAAATAATCATAGCGGGAGTTTATTTTTGTGTTTTAGAAGTGCTTTTTTAGTTAATGTAGGTAAGTAGTAGGGGAGAAAAATAAGAAATGTTAATTTACTTTTAGAGGTCACAGAGTTCTTGTAGGAATTTGATTACGTTTTCTATTTATAAACATTATTTTGGGGCAATAAGTGTAAAGTTGAACTATCGCATTTATTGTAGGTTAACATTAGTAGATAACATGCCAAGGCCGTTTAAGTGGGAAATGTCTCGGATGACGTGTAATTGTAGGCCGAGGCCGACAAACATGTGATCCGAGGCTTTCCCATTTAACGGCCGAGGTGTGTATACTATTTTTCTGCTCAACGGAGCCGGCAGGCGGCAACTTAGTTTAGCCAGAGATTATGGAGTTTAAGTTTAGCGCAGCGGCCGGCAAAATGCTGTTTGCTGGCTGGAGGTCAGAAAAATGTTTTTTGTTGTGTTTCGTGTAACTTATGTACCTAACCGTAAGTAAAAACATTTTTATCGTATTTAATATTGTCTATATATATTTAATTTAATTGTCTGTATATTTAATTTTGTAATGTGGACCATTGTAGTCTGAAATAAATGATTTATTATTATTATTTCCTTTATTTATCTTTTCTCTTAGGCTAGGTGTTTTATAAAAATGGCTATAAAAGTAAAATACAATACAACATACAAAAACAATACAAAATATAAACACTTTATAAAAAACCTAACCTAGGGTGCCGCCGGCAACGGGGCGGGCCCAAGCTGCCGGTGGTTAAGGTCGCAGAGAGAGGAACCGACGGACTATCTGCGCCGTGTCCAGGATTACCGCCTTCTGCATCTGACCCCTGATCCAGCCATCTAGCGAGAGACTCTTAAGGTGTTGGTCGAGACTCTTCGCTATTAAACCGTTCGCTGCAACGACTATCGGGACTATGATCGTCGAGTCAACATCCCACATGGCGGTTATCTCGTGGGCCAAGTCTAGGTACTTACTGGATTTGTCCTTCTCGGCCTTCACGAGATTCTCATCATGGGGGATGGTGACGTCGACGATCACAGCCCGGCGCTGCGATCGATCTACCAGCACGATATCAGGCTTATTGGCTACAATAGTCCTGTCCGTGATGATAGGTCGATCCCAATAGAGCGTGGCACGACCATTTTCGAGAACTGGTGCAGTTGTGTACTTATAGTATGGCACTTCGACGTCCACAAGGCCGTATCGAAGAGCAAGCTGCTGGTGTATAATACTGGCTACGAGGTTATGTCTGTGCAAGTACTCGGTGTTAGCAATCTGAGAACAACCGGAAATAATATGCCTGAGTGACTCACCGGGACGGCGGCATTATTATTATTATTATTAACTGTACAGGTATTATTATTTCGATTCGATAGTAAGGTGAAAATGTATGTAGACCCCTTTGTAAGAAATTTAGGATATTTTCTGTAGATACAAAGTGTACCCTGGCCCCTATTTCCCCATGATGATAGAAGCGACAATTATAAAATATCACTATTACTGACGTCACAGGCCTCCGTAGACTAGGGTTGTGCTTATTTGTTACCAACATAAAATTAATACTAATAAGTCTAATAACGTTTTACATCTTTAGTAAACTTCTTTTTACTTTCCCTAAGTCGTCGTAAAGTCGACAAACTTTATTATTATACGTCGCGTGAAGAGCGATGAGTCGATTGCAAAAAAAGATACTTAATTAAATGCCTTTACCAGGTCATCAGTCCACCATGTGGGGGGCCTACCCACGCTGCGCTTTCCGGTACGCGGGCGCCATTAGAGAACCTTCCCGCCCCAACGGCCATCGGTTCTACGCGCAATGTGCCCCGCCCACCGATGACCTGGTGAAGGTCGCAGGAGTCCGCTGGATGCGAGTGGCACAGGACCGGTCATTGTGGCAATCTTTGGGGGAGGCCTATGTTCAGCAGTGGACGTCTGTCGGCTGATATGATGATGATGACGATGAAACGCCTTTAGTGATAAAAAACTAGGACGACATAATTTTTGTGTAACAACTTCTGGTACTACTTTAAAAGGACGACAAATTCAAATCTATGAGCGAATAAATTTTGCCCCCTTTACTGACGAAAGTTGTTGGACGGAGTATATAATAAAATATACTTTTCTGCCCTCCGGCCGGCAAACAGTACTTTGCCGGCCGCTGCGCTAAACTAACTTGCCGACTGCCGGCTCCGTTGAGCAGAAAAATAGTAGATATTCACACCTCGACCGTTAATTGGGAAAGCCTCGATCACATGTTTGCGAGACATTTCCCACTTAAACGGCCTTGGCGTGTAATCTACGATTATATGACTAAATAAATATCTGACGCCTCTATCGTTATGGCAATAAAGGCGTGTTCAGATATTTTTGACCCTCCGGGCGCTACGATATATCTGATGGCGACTGTACACACAAGATGCACTGTGTAGATATAAAGCACCCTGGAGTACCGTATTTGTCAGGCAGTGAAGCGCTGAAGGCACCTTTTGTGCTCTCGCTCGCCGTTGGTCACCTGGGGCCAACTTTGCTCCACGAATTTTATCTTATTTTGACATCGCAACACTGTTGCTGTTTTCGGTTAAACTATTCGCATCACCAATTATTAATTTATTGCCAAAACATGAAGATCCCACACGTTTGTCATTATTGTTTCAAAATTATTTTCAGTCAGTGTAAGTAAAAAAAAACGATCAACAATAACGAGCCTACATTGCCCCCGTGGCCAAATTTAAAAGATGACAGTAAATGGTTACTGCCGAAGGTTGCTGGACAGAGTATACCATATAGTTTGTATGACTAACTTTCATAAAACAATTGATGAGATCATGATTTTTGTTTCGTTTAAGGCCTTTAAGTACTGTGTATTTTTTTTGCAAGCGACCCATCTCTTTAGAATAGTTTTCTGAAAGTTACGACAGCAATTTATCATGAAAAAAATTGATGTCAGACTGTATACACAAGATGCACTATGTAGATAGGTAGATATAAAGCACCCTGGAGTACCGTATTTGTCAGGCAGTGAAGCGCTGAAAGCACCTTTTGTGCTCTCGCTCGCCGTTGGTCACCTGGGGCCAACTTTGCTCCACGAATTGGATCTTAATTGAATATCGCAGAACTAACATTATATTTGATATTCACAAGTGCTTTACCGTGAAGGAAAGCATCGTGAGGAAACCTGCATACATCTGCGACGAAATGAAAGGGTGTATGTGAAGTCCCCAAGTTCCCCAACTAGTACTAGGCCAGCGTTGAGACCCTGCCAAATAGGTACAGTCGACAAAAAAGTCACGCGACAGCATGAGCGTTCGTTGCAACCGAGTTTCTATGTGTATCGCGCATCCGTGGTAAGATGTTTGAACTTGTGAGCTGTAAAGGAGACTTTTTGTCGACTGTACGTTTGATGTCGAGTTGCGGAAAAAATGATCAGGATAATAACAACAACTAGCTTTGTACCGAGGAGAAGTTTCATAAGTTGCGAAACTTTCATAGAGAATGTTCTCGGGAATCTAAATTTAACAAATAATCCAACCCAGACCGTACTAGATAGGTAGATGCCTTATGAGTTATATTTACTGTCTTGTTTACTAATTTGCGATATTAAATAATTATTTATAAGTTCTCATAGAAACATTCTCAATGGGAAGTTACTATTAAATTCTCATAAAATTTCTCGGGAACTTACGAGTATGTTCCTACTATTTAAAGAATGTTCTGCAATGCTCTGCAACTTATACATTGCTACGCAGTACTCTCGCTATTTTGGGCTAAACTATTCGCATCATCATCATATCAGCATAAAGACGTCCACTGCTGAACATAGGCCTCCCACAAAAATTGCCACAATGACCGGTCCTGCGCCACCCGCATCCAACGAACTCCTGAGTCCTTCACCAGATCATCAGTCCACCTTGTCGGCCATCGGTTCTACGTGCATCGCCAATTATTGATTTATAACCAAAACATAAAGAACTCACACGCACTGTTGTTTCAGAATTATTTTCAGTCAGCATAAATAAAAAAATATTAATATATCAAGGAAAAAATACCGACTAATGCCTTTATCGACTTTCGCGAAGCCTTTTTGCTTTTAATGACTCGAGTTAGTATTCCGCTTACCGATCGTGATGCATACAATATTTTTCATCACACTTGCGGAAAAAAAAGTTTTAAGACAAAATATTTTAAAATGACGTACTAACATTTATGTAACTCCCTAGGGAATTTCACTTTTCTATAACTCCCGCAAGCGTGATGAAAAATAAAGAAACCTTTCAAACTTGGGATCAATTTCTAGAACCCGAATGTGTGTCCGGAGATGGCCGCTCGCTGCATTATTTAGTATTCTTTAGCAAGTTGTTGGCCGCGAGCCCTCTGCGGGGAATTGACACGGTCACTTTTTAGGGTACCGTGGCTAAAATGGCAAGAGAGTATTTCTCAAAAAGTATACAATACAATACAATACAAAACTCTTTATTGCACACCTCACACGTAATAAAGAACAAAAAGTTCACAAAAACAAAAGAAATACAAAAAAAAAACAGAGGTCACAAAAGGCGGCCTTATCGCTAAAAAGCGATCTCTTCCAGACAACCTTTGGGTAGTGGAGACACGATTTCAAAAATGTAGGTAGTAGGTGGTGCAGAAAAAGGAAAATATTTAAAAAGAATACCAACAACACAAACGAAAATTCTAATAGACATACATAAATAAATGTAATCATATAAACATACATATACCAACTACATATATAAATATAAGCATATCAAGTAGAGGAAAATAACAGTGTCAATCATTAAAATTAAGGAAGAGACAGATAATATTCTTTGACATTGGATTTAAAAGCGACTACAGATTGCGCTTGTTTTATGTGTAAAGGGAGAGAGTTCCACAGTCTAACAGCCTGAAAAGTAAATGAACAATTGTAAAATTTGGAAGAAGATGAAGGTACAGTTAGGAGCAAATTTTGAGACGATCTAAGTGAGTTTAAGTAAGAAAACCGTTCTTTTAGATAGCGTGGAGTTGCAGGATTAAAAAGTACAGAATAAAGAAGGGAGAGTATGTGAGAGTTACGGCGGTGACGGATAGTGAGCCACTTGAGTTGGGAGCGGAAACTAGAAACATGGTCAAATTTACGTAACCCAAATATGAACCGAATGCAGACATTCTGTATACGCTCAAGTTTATTGAGTTGCTCCTCAGTGAGATCAAGGTAGGAGATATCGGCATAATCAAGAATGGGTAAAAGTAACGTATGAGCCAGCGCAATTTTAGTGGCAATAGGCAAAAAATTACGAAGCCGCCTCAGCGACCCTATAGCAGCAAACATCTTCCTGCTCACCTCACTCACCTGGGGCACCCATGAAAGAGAACGGTCCATTATAACGCCTAAATTTTTGACTTTACTGGATATGGGGATTTGAACTCCGTCAAAGACAATCGAAGGAAGTTTAAGAAAGTCAACTTTGGAAATCAGTTTATCACTACCAAATAAAATCACCTGAGTTTTCAGTGGATTAACCTTTAGACCGTGGTCACGACTCCAATCCGATATACGCACCAAGTCAGCATTAGTACCTTCCATGACGGAGTAAAGGTCGGAAATCCCACCCTGAGAATAAATCTGAAGGTCGTCGGCATAAAGGTGATGATAAGAGGACAGATTGTGAGTAATGGAGTTAATAAAGATTGAAAATAACAAAGGAGACAGCACTCCACCCTGTGGAACACCAGCCAGAGTGCTGCACCAGGAAGAATGAAAAGAATCAGCCATCACCCTTTGCCGACGACCCACTAAATAACTACAGAACCACGCAATCACTGCAGCAGACATGTTCAGACGTCGTAAAAAGGCAAGCAATATGTCGAAATCAACAGTATTAAATGCGTTGCTGAAATCAAGAAGCGTAAGTACAGTGAGCTTTCTATCATTCATACCAGCACGAATGTCATCGGTAATCTTGATAAGTGCCGTAGTAGTGCTGTGGCCAGGACGAAAGCCAGACTGAAATGTGTTCAATAGGTTATTACTGTTAAGGAACGAGGTTAGCTGCTGATGCACCAGCCGTTCAAGAACTTTGGATAGGAAAGGAAGGATAGAAATGGGACGATAATCAGTGAAGGAGGTGGGATTGGGTTTTTTGGGCAAGGGAATTATATCGGCATCTTTCCACAAGCTTGGGAAAGTACTAGACGTAATAGAAAAATTGAGAATATCGGTAATGATCGGGACAAATAAATCAAGGAGAGGAATTATCATTCTACGGCTAATACAGTCTGCACCAACGGCATTAGAAGTGATACTTAAAATACCCTTTCTAACGTCGCTGTGACAAAATTTGGAAAAGTTGAAGGGAGAGAAAACTGGAGTAGGGAGTAAAGACAGATGATGAAGGGTATTGATTTTAGAAGGGCCGCTAAAATAGGAAGATGAGGAGAAATGCAGATTTAGTTTATCCAAGTCAACGTTGTTTAGATTTGCGGACTGTTGAGTTTTACCAACACCAAGGGACTTCAAAAATTTCCATACCTTGGCTGGATTACCATTTTCAACAGCACTGTGTACATAGCGCCTCTGAGCATCCCGGCATACAGTACTGCACCGATTGCGCAGGGAATGGTACTTAATTTTATATCTATCTGAGCCTTTAGCCTTATATTTAGATTTTGCCTGATTCTTTCTTTCTATGAGGGCCTTAATATCCTCAGTGAGCCAGGGAGCAGGCAGATGTCTAACTTTGATCGCACGGACAGGAGCATGAACGTCATAGAGTCGCATCACCAGAGTATTAAAGAGCTCAATTTGGTCGTTCACCGAATCAGCACGCGAGATACTACTCCAATCAACTTTTGAAGCATCTTCCTTAAGCTTTTCGACATTTAATCCACTAAAATTGCGCTGCAGAAGAATTTTAGATTTTGATTTGGGGGGCCGAATTTTATAGGATAGATAAAGCAAATCATGGAAGGAAAAGGCATCCGCAGCGTATTGACCAAACTTAAAAACAAGAGAACTAGAAGAAATCATAGCTAAATCAAGAAGAGATGGAGTGCAATTTGGAAAATGGTGTGTAGCGTCTGAAGGAAGGATAGTCAAGTTGCATGATTCTACCAAGGATTTAAGGCACTTGGATCGACTGTCGTCCCTCAGAAGACACGTATTAAAATCCCCCATAATAATGTGATGATTATAAGAGGGCATAAGGTCTTCTAGAAGTTTTTCAAAAGAAGAAAAGTAATTCACGTGGAGAGAGGGCGAATAAAAAACGCCAAGTAAAAGTTTGGAATGAGACAGTGAAACGTCAAGAAAAATATACTCTGCGGCATCAGAAATAGGAGAAAAGCAAGAGACGCTGACAATTGAATAGGGAATATAAGAACGGAGATATATTGCGACTCCACCTCCACTTCTTCCGGAACGGTCGTGACGAATTAAATTAAACCCGGGCAGTGCATAAGAAGTCGAAGGTAAGCAAGGCTTGAGCCATGATTCAGAAACTAAAACAGCATGAATATTGTGTAAATCGAAGGAGAGTAAGAGATCACTATAATGAGCAGGAATGCTTTGAGCATTTAAATGTACAACATTAAAGTTTTTAGCCACATCACTAAATTGGGAATCTAGGAAGTCGTGAAGTGAAGGGGGTAGACTATGGATACTCTCTTCGCTGACACCATCTGAAGAAGAAAATGACAAAAAATGATCACTGTTATTACTCGATATAGACATATAAACATAAATAATTTACAGATAAAGAATATAATATATAATAATTTAAAAATAAATTGTTTTAAATTAACACTAAACAAGAACTCCGCGTTCCACCCGCCAGTAGTATAATTATGATAAAATATATGAATTTAAACATGGAAGTTCAATTTATACCAAAGAATATAATACTCTAAAGAGATTTATACTCAATGCAGTATGCACCTCAACAAAACAAAACATGAAATATTTGACGGCGCATCGATATTTGATTGAGATTTTTAAATGGACTGTCAATTGACGTAACACCGAGCACTGGGGTGGCGGCCATGTTGATTAGACTGACAGTTGTCAATGGACGGTCGCCATATTGCGCTCGCGCCTCACGTGTTGCGGTGGAACGTTTTATTAATTGCAATCGATAATAATCAGTGCTAATCCTTCGTAATTATAGTGAAATTAATGTGTGATTGAATTACATCCTATATTCTTCATAAAGTGTGATTATTATTTTGAGACTTGGTCTCTTCGCCCGACTACCTGCCCACATGGATTCTTCAGACAAAGACGGAGTCCACAATGACCACAATTATGTGTCTTTATCAGAAGTGGGATCTCAAGGGCCTAATCAGGAGACCAGTAAGGACACTGTCGGCCCAGCCAGAACGGACGCCGGAAACACAAATTTCTTCGGCAACATGGAGGCGCTTTTGTCTCGTCTACTCACGGCAGCCCAAAACACATCCTCACAGTCCTCAGGCCACTCCAAGGCAAACCTGATCAAATTTGACCCGGATGAAGGTGACGCAGACACACAAGGTTGGTGTAACGTGACGGAAATCATAGTGGATAGTCGAAAGCTTGCCGGGCCTGAGCTACTGCTAGCGTTAACGCATGCTCTAAAGGGACGAGCCGCTAAATGTCTAACTTCGCTAAAGACCACTGACTTAACATGGCCTCATATAAAACAAACATTGCTCGCTAAGTTTGACCGTCCAATGCTCATGCAAGATTATTTTGATGATATTTTAAAATTCCAAATAGCCACGAAGGAAACTGCATCAGAAGCAGCTGCACGACTGTGGAATCTTATTGAGCGAATCCCTAAAGTGGAAATGAATGAAGAAGTCGTGGCAGGATTTGCAATATCGGTCCTGTCTCAGAAGGATCCGTTAATCCGGAGAGAACTGAACTCTCACGTACCTTCAACAAGAGCTCAGCTTTGTAGAATTCTCGGCGGAATATCGTTGAAGAGGCGTAATGAGGACAACGAATCTAACGAGACAGAATCTAAAAGACCTCGTTTAACTAGCACGTCAGATGCGCGTTTTTCAGGGACTTGTCATTTTTGTGGCAATCGCGGACATAAAATGGAAGATTGCCGAAAGCGTCGCGAGTCCATGAAACCGAGAGCAATCATAAATCTACCAGATAAAGAAAAAGAGAAGATCTGCTACACCTGCGGGAAACCGGGACACTTCAGCAACTACTGCCCCGACGGAAAGAAGAAACCAACGAGCGAGCCGGTCACACACAAGGATGTCCACATCTGCGAGCGGCGGTCAGCTAGAGGTACCCTGTCGACATCGTCTGGTGAGCCCATTACGTTCCTTTTTGACAGCGGTTCTGCCTGCTCCTTAATTAAACAGGGGTCTGCTCATAAAATAACGGGTACGAAGCACAATGATCCTGTATGCCTTGTGGGGTT
This sequence comes from Thaumatotibia leucotreta, assembly GCA_025490895.1. Classification (NCBI taxonomy): domain Eukaryota; kingdom Metazoa; phylum Arthropoda; class Insecta; order Lepidoptera; family Tortricidae; genus Thaumatotibia; species Thaumatotibia leucotreta. The sequence goes on along the minus strand of JALPQI010000896.1, from coordinate 107,376 downwards.
AGGAGGGAATAATAATGTTAACTGTACTGAACAAATCATGAGCACAGTGGTAATACAAGGTATTTCCCTGTGTCTTCTTTTCCACGTAGTGTCAGACAATGCTATTTCGGAAGAAATAATGATAGGTAGGGACGTACTCGAGCTCGGTGTCCGTGTCCAAGTCGACAGTGATAGCGTTCAGTTCTTTATTCGTAATGAAATAAATCTAGTTGATGCTGCACGGGCGTTTGACTTAGGTGAGGTCGACACAGATCTAGTAGGCGCGGAAAAAGAAGCGTTACTACACATCTTGAAAAAGTATAGAGATTACTTTATAGAAGGTATCCCGACTCGACGCGTTACAACAGGCAGTTTAAAAATTGATCCCATAGATCCACATAAAACCGTCCAACGCCGACCGTATAGACTATCTATTGCAGAAAAAGATGTAGTCAAAGGCAAAGTAGAAGAATTGCTAAACGCGGGTGTCATCCGCGAAAGCTCCTCCCCCTTTGCTAGTCCCATCCTGTTGGTGAAAAAGAAGGACGGATCCGACAGGATGTGCGTCGATTACAGGGAACTTAACGGAAACACGCGACCTGAACATTACCCTCTGCCGCGTATTGACGAACAAATAGACCTTCTAGCCGGTGCCCATTACTTTTCTTCTCTAGACATGGCATCCGGCTATCACCAGATACTTGTAGAACCAGACTCGATTGAGCGGACGGCCTTCGTGACCCCGGACGGTCAGTACGAGTATTTGGCGATGCCATTCGGTCTACGAAACGCGGCGTCGGTTTATCAGCGTTGCATTAACAAAGCCTTAAAATCGCTCAAAGATACAGTAGCCCTGGCATATATGGACGATGTCCTTTGTTTTTCATCAGATGTTACCGAAGGGTTACGCCGGTTAGATGCTGTTTTGGCGGCTCTGTCTGAAGCTGGCTTTTCATTTAACATTCGCAAGTGCAAATTTATGAAGACCGAAGTTAACTATCTGGGATACGCAATTAAAGCAGGCGAAGTAAGGCCTAACCCGCGAAAAATACAAGCACTCATTGATGCACCAGCTCCAGCCACAGCTACCCAGGTGCGGCAATTTTTAGGATTAGCATCTTATTTCAGAAGGTTCATTCCCGGATTTGCTACCCTCGCCGGTCCCCTCTATCCACTGACCAAGTTAAAAGGGCCCATTACCTGGACCGATCAGCATAAAGAGGTTCATAGCAAATTCATAAAGATATTGACGTCGGAGCCTGTCTTAACAATTTTTAATCCCGATATCCCAATTGAACTACATACAGACGCAAGCTCAGAAGGTTACGGGGGTATCTTAATTCAAAGGGAAAACAATGTGCCGCATGTAGTTGCTTACTTTAGTCGCCGCACCACCGAAGTGGAGTCCAGGTACCACTCCTATGAACTGGAAACCTTGGCGGTGGTGCGCGCTGTGGAAAACTTCCGGCATTATCTTTACGGTCAGCATTTTACGGTCTTTACTGACTGCAATTCGTTAAAAGCCTCCAAAGCTAAAGTAGATTTAACCCCACGAGTTCACCGGTGGTGGGCTTATCTGCAAGCATACGACTTCGATATCGTATATAAAGAAGGTCGCAGTATGGGACATGCCGACTACTTGTCCCGAAACCCCCTCCCTACAGTAAAATCTACTATTAATGGCAATAATGAACCTGAGAGGACTACAAGCTCCCGCTGCAAGGTAGTCAACTTCGTAGAGCTTCATGATAGTTGGCTTCAAGTAGAACAGAAACGAGACTCCGAGATTCAGGACCTAATAAGTAAGCATACGGACAACCAACTTCCTGAAAGTATTGCCCACACATACGACGTACGCGAGGGAATACTTTACAGGAAGGTGGAGCGTAATAAGACGAGCTCTTGGTTACCGATTGTCCCTCGATCCCTTATTTGGACCCTCATAAACCATGTTCACAGCGAAATTAAACATTTAGGTGCCGACAAAACTCTCGATAAAATTTATGAGCAATACTGGTTTCCGCAAATGGCAAAGAATGTCCGCAAGTTTGTCGATTCGTGTATAGTATGTAAGGCTTCCAAAGGACCGTCGGGAGCCCAGCAAGTAAGAATGCATCCCATTCCCAAGATTTCCGTTCCCTGGCATACTATACACATCGATCTCACGGGTAAACTTAGTGGCAAAAGTGACCGAAAAGAATATGCATCGGTTATTATAGACGGGTTCACTAAATATGTCTTACTCGAATACACTCAATCTCTTGATGCGGCATGTGCTGTTCGAGCCTTACAGAAAGCAGTCTCATTATTTGGAGCACCAAAAAGAGTCATAGCTGATCAGGGACGGTGCTACATTAGTTCGATTTTTAAGGAATTTTGCAACGAGAATAACATAGAACTACACCTGATAGCGACTGGCTCTTCTCGGGCCAACGGGCAAGTTGAGCGCGTCATGCGCACCCTGAAAAGTCTCCTCACTATTGTAGAGAATGATTCCAATAAGGTTTGGCGTGAGGAGCTTGACAATGTCCAACTAGCGTTAAATAGCACGCGATCGAGAGTTACAGGATTTACCCCAACTGAACTCATGTTTGGCATAACAGCTCAATCTCTAGGTCTTTCTAAAACATGTCCCAATGTAAAGCCTCCTCAACGCGCAAACTTGGAGGAAGTCCGAAATGAAGCAGCAAGTAGAATCCAAAAAGCAGCCGTAGCTGATACTGATCGTTTCAATCGCGGCAGGGCTCGAGTTAAAGCATTTACAAAGGGAGAATACGTCTTTATAAAATGTAGTGAGCGAAACCAAACTAAATTATCCAGAAAATTTCGCGGGCCTTTCGTAATCATTAAAGTCCTTGATAACGACAGGTATGAGCTGAAAGCTGTTACTGGTGGTAATCGCATCTACAAATATTCGCACGAAAATTTACGCTTAGTTCCTAAGGGTTTTGAGGGGTTAATTGAGGTAGCTACTAGCTTAGCAGATACTGAGGAGGCCGAGACGGCGGTTAATGAGGAACAGGTGGACCATGACGATAGCGACAGTGATACACTCTCGGTATCGAGTGACCATACCATGACCGCCGGCTCAGACACCCTCTCTGGTTCGGATGATGAAGAAAGATTTGTCATCTCGGAAAAGGAGGGGCATTCAAATGAAAGTGAGTCTAGCTGAAGAGAATACTTTTATTAGGAATCTTTTACATCATATGTAGTCAGTATTACCTCCAGCTCTTCACCGGCAGAAGAGGCCTAGGGCGCCTGTGCCATCATTTTGTGGGAATGTGAGAGTGCTAAACAAATGGTAAGTTAACGTTGGTAACAGCCGGTCGAAGAGGCCCTATACGCCTGGTCCGCGCCTTGGGTGAGCTGGTTGAAGGGGCTACGAACGCCCGGTCCACGCTCTATTACGATGCACGATTGTGGTGGCTAGTCGAAGAGGCCTAGTACGCCTGGTCTACGCCGCGGGTGATGGTAGGCTGTCCGGAAGGGCCCAGGACGCCCGGTTCACGCCATAGGTACAATGATGTGTGTTGGTCGAAAGGGCCACGGCATGCCCGGGCCATGTGCGGAGAGGTAGGCTAGACGAAAGGGCCCTGCACGCCCGGTCTACGCCACAGAGTAAATCAGGAGAGATTGGCTACTAGTTGTCACGGAAGTTACGCTCCTCGCATAAGTCAGGAGTGGTCGAGCGAATAAACAATAAAATCTGTGTCGTTCCTTTCAGATGCTCCACGCGGCGGTGACTGATCTTTCGCACGAGGGCGTGCGACTGTCAGGGTTGGCCGTGACGGCGCATCGATATTTGATTGAGATTTTTAAATGGACTGTCAATTGACGTAACACCGAGCACTGGGGTGGCGGCCATGTTGATTAGACTGACAGTTGTCAATGGACGGTCGCCATATTGCGCTCGCGCCTCACGTGTTGCGGTGGAACGTTTTATTAATTGCAATCGATAATAATCAGTGCTAATCCTTCGTAATTATAGTGAAATTAATGTGTGATTGAATTACATCCTATATTCTTCATAAAGTGTGATTATTATTTTGAGACTTGGTCTCTTCGCCCGACTACCTGCCCACATGGATTCTTCAGACAAAGACGGAGTCCACAATGACCACAATTATGTGTCTTTATATTTATAAACGGAACGCAATTTTACGGGCTGGCAACACTATTACATATAAATGTCAAACTCATGCCAAAGTTTTAATAAAAAAGTGATAAAACAAAATGACACTGACAGTTGTGAAATTAATAAGAAAACATTCAAAACATGTTAAGAAAATTATAAGGGAATAAAGAGGGTAAACAAAGTAATAATGACAGTGAAAAACACGACAAAATACGAACGTTACATACTGTAAAACCCGATCAAAAGAAGAAGTACACTTAAGAACAATCAAGGTTTCGCTTTGGCAGCTACACGTCTGGGCCGCTTTTCGACTTTATGGCTGTTATCAGGCTGTGAAACGATCTCTGCACTTGAAGTCGAAGTGGTTGGATGTGCAAGCGCATCCGGAATAGCCTTAAGCTCGACAAGGCTTACAACACCCCTGCGCACGTCTCTCGCGTCTAAAATATGTATGACGCCGTCCCTGGTCCAACATCTTCGAACGCCGAAACGCTCGCGTGCCGCCATAAAGGTCTCCTGTCGCGACTTGGTTAAAAATTCTGCGACAGTAATACCAGAACCTTTCAACGCCACTTTACCAAACCACAGCTTATCACGAACGGCAGTTTCACAGAACTTGACCACAATTGCCCTGGGCTTGGTCCCTCGGAGTTTACCAAGTCGGTGGCTCCTTCTTATATCAGCGGTAGTGAAATCGGCCTTGATGGATTTGAGCTGTTCCGCTATAACCGCAGTTGTGTCCTCACCATCGCCTTCTGGAACACCATGGATAACAAGCATCTTACGCCTGGTCCGCATTTCCATCTGGTCAGCCTGCTTAGAAATGAGCTCCACCTGTCTCTGAAGCAAATCAAGCGACTTACAGACAAATGCCTTGAAGCTGTTATTTTGTTATTTTCTTCGATATGATAAAAAATGGTAGGCTGGTAGAGTCAATGGTGCTCAGCAAGATGCACTACATGACCCAAAATGTCCCAAAATAATGTTGATTAAAACTTTCACGATTATCACTTATATTTTAAGAATCCAGTTTGGATTCAATCGCGTAAAATTGGTGTAACGTCATGCCCGAAACGTCAGGATAATATTAAACGTAAGTTTACGTGATTAAGGCCCGTTTGTCGATATAATATAAATGTGATTTAAAATACTCGATTAAGTCCCGACTTAGTGTAAAATGGCATTAGGGCCAACATAATCACCACAGTCACCAATAACCAATCACATTATCTGTTATTTTATTATATTTATAAACAAACTACAATTTCATACAAAATTAAATTTAAAAACTAAATTAAACTAAAACTAGATAAATTCTAAAATAAAACTAAATAAAATCTAAAATAAATCTAAAACAGGACCCTGCAGCATGGTACCCAGGAGGCTGGCAGCATTTCCCCGCTGAATTGCAAAGCTAACGCGTTGAGCGAGGTAGCCGCCAGCCCTTGGGTCTCCCGTGACGTTTTTGAGTCTCTTCGATAGATCTTTGACGAGACTTAGAGCGCCAGGACCATAATATCACATCATCTTACGGATTATCATACTGTCATAGAAAGAAAAAACAATCAAAACAACCCTCTAGCGGTTTGATGATAAGGACAAAAAGGGTATTTGGGTCAACATTCTTTTCGTTGTCTTGTTTCATACCACTCTGTCACGTTTTTAGTTGCTGTTTCGACTCAGTATATAAAAAAAATCCGGTGCACTTTTTTATGCTAAATTTTAATCTATACATCAAAAATTAGAAACAAAACATCATCTCATACAAAACTCACAACTGTGTCACGTTTTTTAGGGACACAAAATAAGATAACGAAAAGAATTTTGACCCATTTTCTAAAACGTCTGGTTTGCTTTAGAACTATAAAAAAATATTCCTGATTCGCTGTATAGTATACCCCGCAAGAATATACAAGCATTTCGCTGCTATAAACTCAGCGTCGGTTACAGCCATCCATTCATGGAAATGTCGCCTTTCTGTCTCTCTGAATACTGGTGTTTTTCCTATCATGTGATTGTTGCAGATACGAGGTTTAATTTATATAGCTACGATTTGTGTAAGCTTGCCCTGCGACCTCTTACCTACCGACCAGCATCTATATGCAAACCATCATAAAATGATCTCCGTTTAAGATATTTTTTCAAAGAACGTTACGTTACGGCCATAGAAAATGTGTGAAAAAATGGTGACGGAATGGAACAAACCTTTGTACAAAATGTTTTGTCAGCCTCCATAGCCCAGTTGGTAGTGACTCTGCATACGCTGAATAGCTGGAGGTTCCGGGTTCGAATCCCGGCGAGGGCATTATTTGTGTATTTATCACAAATATTTGTTCCTTGGTCATGGCTGTCAATGTACGTAAGAATCTATATCCACATCACAAGCCTTAATTGAGCTTACCGTGGGACTAGGTCGATTTGTGTAAAAATGTCCCAAGATATTTATTATTATTATTATGCTTGTATCTCCTTGGGAATCACGGGCTTACAAATCCCGGTTTTTTGATAGGCTTGCGCGGGGATACAGATCCAACACGTAGAGGCCCTTTGGAGAAATTTGCTGTGTTGTACACCTGCTGGAACCCATTCACGGGCACATCAATAGATATCCGTAAACCGGTTCCAACAGGCGTATAGAGACTATTGAGAAGTAATGGAAAAGACTAATGGGCTATGGTGATGGAGGATGGATGGATCAGAAATGGAACTATAGAAAATAAATTATTATTGTTATTATTATTTATATGTATCTATCTATTATATATATCGTCGCCTGGTACCCACATCACAAACCTTAATTGAGCTTACCGTGGGACTAGATCGATTTGTGTATAATGTCCCAAGATATTTATTTATTTATTTCTCTTAACAGGATTTAAAGAGTGAATATCATATTAAAAGTTCCAAATCCAAAAAAGTTACTTTGAAAAATAACTAAGATGCATTTCACGAAATCGTCCACCGATGTCCCGTACACACAGTTGTTATCGAAATTGTGTGTTCATCGAAGTTCTCTTTCGTGACCAGAGGAGTCTACAATTAGCTCGACTAATAACTCGAAAGAAAACTCAAATTATCGGATTATACACGCGTTTGTACGGACAGCCCATGGAATGCTCAATAGATTCATCTTACATTAGACTCCTTTGTGACTATTATGCCCTGGCCACGACATCGGTCTAAGGCTAACAGCGGCGAGCGAATCCATGAGTGGGAGCGGGATGCCGATATAGGTACGAGAGGGAGCACCATAAGTTTTCCGCTAAGCCGGTCGCCTTAGACCGATGTCGTGGCCGCGGCGTTACTCGCTAAGCGTTGATCCAGCCAGCCTGCGTTTCTGCCATAATTACACTGCTCATGGTTCCCTGGCTTTTAATTAAGCCCAAGTCCTGTTTATTAACTTTTTGCTCGGACTTATGCGAGCTTTTTTCGGCGCAGAAAGAATTAAAGAAATTAAAATGTTTCGCTCTCCGAACAGCGGCCCGTTGAACGCCTGATAGTTTTTTAAAGACGGGATTAAACAAGATTGTACTGAGAATTAAATACATTGGATTTCTCTGGAAGTATACTTGTATACCTACTCATTTCATGTACAGTCGACGTCAAAGATATCATTACGGTTTAGGTGCCAGAAATATATTTACACGACCTTAATTTCAAGGCAATAAAGTCGTGTAAATATATTTTTGGCACCTTAACCGTCATGATATCTTTAACGTCGACTGTACTTTTTCAATAAAATGGGCTTACTCATGGCTAAAAATTGCTGGAATATACTCGGAAATTTCCGAGAATTTAAGAGTAAGTTCCCATTGAGAATGTTTCCATGAGAACTTGTAAATAAGTGTTATGAACAATATTGTGTTTCACAATTGAGTAAACAAGGCATAAAAATATACCTTAAAAGGCATGTATAATGACATAACCCGGTTTTGGCATAATTAGATTGCTTGCAAAATTTAAATTACCAGGAACATTCTCTGTACCAGTTTCGTAACTTATGAAACTTCTCCTCGGTACAATGCTCATGAGCATTTGCCACAGATTTGGCAAGGGCAGAGACGTGGCCTACGATGGAGTGAGTTCGCCCAGAAGGTGCCTCTGCCTATTCACCCTTGACTTGAGGGTTGCCGGGTTATATGATCTCAGAAATATAGACGCCGGCAGGGAATTCAACTCCTTGGCAGTACGTGCTTGTGCACTTACTAGGTACTTTTTCATCAATGAATTCTATAGCGAAACCCATACTTAATAAAACTTTTGCACTTTTTGACTGGGTGAGAGCCGGTGCGGGGTATAATTTATTTAGTGCCTTGTAGTTTTAGTTTTATGTTAATTTTTAGGCATAGTTAGAAGTAATTTATAGTGTAGTTTTAAAATGTTATAGTGTAGATTTTGTAATAACTGATTTCTTATTTGAATAAATGAATATTATTTTTATTCCTAAATAAAATAAATAAATATATGCTTATTTGCTAAATGCAAAGATAGGTCAGTGACAAAATTAAAATTTTGGCTAAATGATAAAGGTGCGTTCAAACCAAAAGAGCATTCGCTGTTCTATCCCCTGTTCTACGAAATCAACCAATCACGTTTTGTGTAACGATCGAATTTCGTAGAGTGGGGGGTTAGAATAGCGAATGTTTGTTTGGTCTGAATGCACCTTAAGACATAATACTTATAAATATAATTAAACGGTTAAGCTCACGCGTATTTAGTCACTACGCGCGACATGTTTCGGAGAGCCTAGGTCTCCATTATCAAGCACTGAACCCGTGCTAACCCGACGCGAAACATGTCGCACTTAGTGACTGTATACACATCAGTATAACCTTATAAATAACTATATTTTTTTGTATTTGCTTTTTAATTGATATTTTATGGAAGTACTCTAATTATATGCGGAATAAAATAGATATCTGGGCGGATTTTTATTTTGTTGTAGTTTTGAAAAAATTTCAAATATGGACTTTTTACGTTTTTTCTAGTCTGAATCACGAGCTCTTTCGATCCTGATAGAAATAAAAAAGTGTCCCTAAAATAAATCCATTAAGTTACTATTTTTCATACACTTTCTTCGACCGTAACTCAGTGGAAGACAAAAAATGTATGGAATACTCGGGACACTTTTTTCTGCAAATGAGGATCGAAAGAGCTCACGATTCTGAGTAGAAAAAATATGAAAATATCCAAATAAGGAAAATTTGAATTTGCCGCCTTTATTCATCGCGACATAGTATAAAATAAAGTCACTTTTTCTGTCCCTATGTCCCTTTGTACGCTTAAATCTTTAAAACTACGCAACGGATTTTGATGAGATTTTGTTTAATAGGTAGAATAATTCAAGAGGAAGGTTTTTATGTAGGTATAGTACCCGTGCGAAGCCGGGGCGGGTCGCTAGTAGTTGATAAATTGGACTGTTTGAACAAAAGGTGCTTTAAGACAATCTACACGTTTTACAAGTAGGTAATTTAACAACAAATCTTTTTTACTTGTAAATATATATCAGGAGTCCGAGACTCTTTAATTTGGGTTCTATCTTAATCTATCCTTATCTTAACGAGATAGTAAACACCGTTACTTACAGTCGCCATCTGATATGTCGCATCGACCAGGGTGCGCATAAATATCTGAGCAGACTGAGATGTTAATCACTAAGGAAACCGCCTTGTTGTCATCGCTGTGTCAGCGCTGCGGCAGCGTCGAGCCTAAAAATGGTATTCACTAATGTACTTTAAACGACACTAGTGCTCGGCGACGAATGCGGCGTGAGCTGGAACTACAGTGCGTCAGGAGTTTGACGTTTAATGTACGAACTTCGTATTCTCTAACGAAAAACAGCGACGAACTCGCCCACAGCCTCGATGCCTAATGTCAAATAAAACAGCTAGGATTTTAGACAAGGCTGTCGCGACGTCGAGCTCTTTGACGAACGCAGCGTCGAATGTGTGAATAAGAGAATAGCATAGCAGTAGACGTACCATAACTTTGCGAGTATATCGGTGACGTTAGGTTTTACTCGATGCGTAAGGCACGCAGGCTCTCTCGATCTGTAAAACCTAACGTATCCTTTACTTTTCAAGCCATGGTACGGATGATCCAAGCCATGATGTGGAAAAAAGAGACACCGCGATACTCGCCTGGCGGTGGTAGCTGATAGTTGGGCGAGTATCACCGTGTCCCTTTTATTTACATAGGAGTGCGTATCTTTTGTTCGTGTTTATAGCCCATAGTTCATATATAGAGGTTTGCGTACAGGAAAAAGTTAGGGTGGTGTATAAGGGTGAAGACACATTTATCAGCATGCGTACGCATTTTGTCTATAGAAAAAGTCGTTTAGTATTGAACCGCGTCCAGCTTTCCGCACGCGTACCCCTGCTTACACGTTTCATACTTAACGGCCAATTTATTAGACAAAATGCGTACGCATGCTGATAAATGTCTTCACCCTAAATGTATTCTTACTGCCGTTACCACACGGCCAGCATTTAGATACTTATATATTATAATTCGTTATTTATTAGATATAAATTGCATAAGTATGTAAATTCATAAATCATTACAGATTCCGTCTTTATTTATCTTAGACATCTTTTTGGCTGCCGTTCAATGTTAAGTTATGAATTGTTTTATCAAATAAGCCACGCTTATGTTTTTCTGTTAAATTCCTTCCATTTTTAAGGTTCCGTAGCCATTGTGGGAAAAACAGAACCCTTGTGTTTCGTCATACCCCATTTCTTTTACTTGGTAACCAATAAACGAAAGTATATATATCCACGAAATTTTCAATATAACTAAGTATCTAGGAAGTGTGTTTAATAAATAACCCTAAGTAAATAATAAACGTACTTTTATTTTATAGCACCTCTAGATACATAGATGTAACGGTGACATTTTGGAGAAAATTCTTCGATCTTCAAACCCTCAAGAAAATAGCGTTTTTCCATCTTAAAGATCGACAACGCACTTGTAAAGGTGCATTCAGACCAAACGAGCATTCGCTATTCTATCCCCCACTCTATAAAATCAACAAATCACGTTTTGTGTAACGATCGAATTTCGTAGAGTAGGGGGTTAAAATAGCGAATGCTCGTTTGGTCTGAATGCACCTTTAATACCATTGCTATTGTGATTGTCCATGGTCGATGGTGATCGCATACCATCAGGCAATACGTCTGCTCGCTTGCCCCCTATTCCATAAAAAAAAGTTGAACGTGATAATTTTCACCATTTTTAAACGAAACCTTGACTATGCGCGGTACGACACGCATCAAGCCGGTTTTTAAACATGGAATTTTTCGCCAACTCTCTAAAGCTCACATAGTTTTAGCCCCGAGCTGAATTTAAGGCGTTCCACGATACCCTTTTAAAGTGAATTAGCTTTTAATTTAAGATAAACCTGATTTACCGTTTGTCGGAGACAATTATTTACAAAGTTTAACGGTTGAGTAACTAGGGATGGGAAAAAATCGTAAATATAAAAAGTTTGAAATCACTGCAACAAATATCCAATAAATGGAGAATTATGACAATAATTATAGTTTTGTTCAAAAAATATTTCTGTAGTACAGTCGCTTTCAGATATCGTCTAAAGCACTCACAAATATCTGAGCAGGGTGCTTAAGTAGACAAGTTGCCAATCGCTAACGCTTAGTAGCATATCGTAGTTTTCCCTCTCTGTCACTCTTACGTATTAGTACGACAAAGACAGTAAGTAGCTGCCTTTCGTTCACGATTGACGATTAAGTGTTAGCGATTGGTAACTTGTCTAAGCACCCAGGCCTCTACATGGTGAAATTTTAATGGTTGTTCTCCGTTTAAAGGCATGTTCAGTATCGTGTTCCTGTTAGGGAAAAGGCGGAATAAATTTTTCTTCTTTAAAAAAAATATTGATTTTCTATGGAGCGTTGTTTAATTTGAATGACTTGGCCCGTGGAAAAATAAAATAAAATTTTCTCGTGTATTAAACATTTTTCTCTTTTACCTAACTGGAAAACGATACTAAAATCCCTTGAACGGAAAACAACCTTTAAAATTTCACCTTGTATTGTCATGACGTCAGAGTGTATGTTGATATATTTTTGAGCGCCGTGGTCGCCCCGATATATCTGGCGGTGACTGTACAATCAGTTAATTCGTCTGTCACTCTGGATACATAAATGTGGTCGTTACACGATATGTATACTCTGGTCAAAAATCTTTTCAATAGAAAATGGTAGCATTTTTTTCTATTGACAACCAACATTTCGCTCCTTTTTTAATTTGCCGCGTTTTACAGACGCTGGTTGGCCATTATATTTATACATCAATATATAATCCAATAATTGTTTACAAGCAAAAACAAATTAGTAACAAAATAATTTAAATATAACTGTTACTTCAAAAAAATACAAGTCAAAAAATATTTATTAAAACAATTTGACTTGTTCCACCAAAAAAACAATACTATTTTATTACATTTGCATATTAATCTATTCGAATTAATAATCGTTACGTTCACCTCAAGTCCCATCCTTAAATTGACCGCAGGTAGACTGGGTCTTTTTTAAGACGGCAAAAGTACTGAAGCCTATTAATTCTTATTCTCGCTGGGTTGTTTATCGCGGCAGTTTGCGGCCCGTCGCCGCCTCGTGGGAAATTAGCGGAGCGCGGAGCTTGCTCTAGAAAGCACCCAATTTTTAAGTTTTTAAACTGCAGATGAATGGCGGGTGTGATCGCTTAATGGCGGGACAAGGTCGCGCGGTCAACTGTTGAATTGTCTGTGAGTGCTTTCGCTTTGCCAATTAAGAGGAAACAGTAGATTAGCGAACACATTGTATTTTGACATTAAAAACGTACTAACTCCCTAAGGAATAAAGACAGACAAACAGACGGACATGGCGAAACTATAAAACGGTTCCTAGATTACTACGGAACACTAATAACAATAAAAAATATTTATGGGTGAATCAACTTTTTTCTGTCTGTTATTGCCATGATTACGGTCGCCTGAGTCACGCTAGTTTTATGCAAAATTATGCTACATAATTTATGCATGCATATAGTCCAAGTTTGTAGGTGGCTCATCAAGGAAAGGGTTTATTAACACCAGAAATATGCATGTTGCATAGTTTAAGTAGCATAATTATTAGGGTGGATCGATTTTTTTATTTTCGGAAATTCATAAAATAATCTTTATGGATCGATACTTCGTGGCTAGAGAAACAAAAAATATTATGATCATTTTTGGATTTACTTTTATTTTGTACTTCGTTTATAGTCCCAAAAATCGACTCTATTTTTAAGGTTTTTTTAAGAAAAGTCAGTAGTTCGTGAATATTTTCCGTTTTATTTTTATGTAGAAACAAAATAACATTATTTGTCATAAATTTAGAATTTGCACAATTTAATTACATGAAAATTATAACCAGTATCGGCAGACACTGGTTTTCAACTTTGAGGCTCTTGGGGCAGTATTTGCCAAATGAATATCGGAAAAAGGTATATTGTTAAAGAATGTTACTTTTTACGACTATCATTCTATAGGCCCCCGGTTCCAAAAATCCGAAAAAAAAATTTTTTTTCATCTTTCAATGTATGGACCAAAATTTTTTTCATTATTTTCTGATACGGGCCACGTATAGGAATAACCTGTCTAAAAAGTAACTTTTTCAACAATATATCTTTTTCCGATAATCATTCGGGAAGTACTGCCCCAAGAGCCTCAAAGTTGAAAATTGTTTTTTGGAGATACTGCGAACAATTTTCATATAATTAAATCACACAAACCTTAAATTTATGAAAAACAATCTTATTTTGTTTATCCATAAAATTAAAACAGAAAATATCCTTGCTCATCCGAGTTTTCTTGAAAAATCCTTTAAAATAAGGCTGATCTTCGGGCTTCTATATGGGGTCCATAAGGATAAAATATCCAAAAATGGTCATAATATTTTTTGTTTTTCTAGCCGCATAGTATCGATTCGTAAAGATTATTTTATGATTATCCGAAAATAAAAAAAACGATCCACCCTAATAATTATGCATAAAACCAGCGTGAGTCAGACGATCGTAACCATGGTAATAAAAGACAGAAAAAAGTTTATTCACCCTTATATAAAAACTATAAAAATATTATAAAGTTGGTGCGAAGTGATTGTCAGCCTCAAAAACAAAATTCCGCCGTTGCTTCTGACAAGTTAGTTTGCTAGACTGAAAACTGTACTTAAACATTATTTTTCAATTAAGCAGAATCATGAAACACAAGCTTAATAACACCGGAAATTAGGTATTCAAGAAAACCGCTAATATTCTAAGAGATGAAACCATAAACTAAACATGAGTACTAAAGTTTTAAGGTAATAGTCTGCGCTAAGCTTAACTAGGTACTTAAAACGTCAAACCAGTAGTGATGAGAAATGCCGCTAGTGTTGTACCAAATCTTGTCTATGACTAAACATCCGCCCACGAAAGTATACATAACTAAGGATTTTTCCCACCTCCGGCTCAAATTTCAAAAGTAACTTATACACGGTAATAAACGTAGTGTGACAACTATTCGTAACATAAATTTAGGGAAAGGAACTACCTTGAACAATACTAAACGACCTTGTTCAAGAAACCGCTTGGTCAGGGACTACAGTCATCATCTCTATTCGAAATATGCAATTCTAGTAGCCTCGTCCTGCCCAATGAGATTTATAAAGGACATATTCGAATATGTAGAACAAAAGAAAAGCGAAGAATTCATTAGGTTTAAATTTCAATAGCTCAAACTTAGTATGACGGGCAGGACGAGTAGCAAATACGAGGGTAGAGTAGCAAATAATATATATATTATTATTTTTTTTTATTCATAATAGGTAGACGTTTGAGCACGATCATACCTGCTGGTAAGCGATGATGCAGTCTAGGGTGGAGCACGTATACCTATGAGATACCTATTCACTCTTGCCTTGAAGATATTCAGATGGTACACATGCGGAAACACAGTTTCGGGCAAGGCATTCCACTGTTTGGCAGTTCGCATAAGGAAAGTCGAAGCGAACCGCTTCGTGCGTATTTTTGGAATACCTACCATGAAGCGATGCCGGAGTGCCGATTGTCTGGTAGTCCGATGGTAAAATGGGGACGAAGGAATAAGGTTGTGCAGTAATAATAATTTCTTCAAAGGGCAAGGTACCGTATTCATAGACTGACAAGTGAATTATAATAGAAACAGGCGGGAAATAATAAATGCTTGTAAACTATTAGCATTCATCTGACGTTGCATCAAAACCTGTGAAAATTATAACTATAACAAATCTAGCTCCGAAACAATCCTAAACGACTAGTGAATAGTGATGCGACATGCTGTTAGTGTTGTACCTTAAGTCGAGAAAACGTAAATCCCCAAAAATACTGTCTCCTTCGGCATCCTGGAACAATCGAGGGCTCGCATAAATCGATGGGCACATTCAATAAACATCCGGAGTAGCGCTTTATCGCCGCGGGTAAAAAAGACGGCCTAGCTTTAAAAAAACTGTTGAAGGTTCTGTAGTATTACATGAACCTTTTTTTTAATTCCAAACCCCCAAAAAAAGTGGGCCACTTTTTTGGTGGGCTGGCACGGATGGTACTTGATAAGGGATGGGTATTGATGGATCCCGGTTGTTTCGTGGATTCCAATAATTCCTAATGTCTTGTTGATCTCTCAAAAACCACACTTTTGATTGACTCTAACCTAACCTGATGGTATAAGTGGGCCTCCTACTTTTTTTTGGGTGTGGAACTTTTAATATGATTTCCGCTCACAATCACGTCTTTTGATCCAGAAGAGGAGAAAACATTTGCACCAGGTTTTTTCCAGACTAATACCATTTTCATACATTTTAAATATGGCGGTAACGGAATGGAAATTTCGAAAAATTTTTGTAAATTAAAGGAGAACATTTTTTTTTGTATGTTACTCAATATCTCCGAAAATTGTGAACCGATTTTCTTTTTTGTCCCCTGGGTGACGTGACGTAATAACAACAACAAAAAAATTTTTTTTATTTGGAAAACCAACAGCTAAAATTACTGAAACTAGGTTTAAAAATTAGTTATCAAACAAGCCAGTTACATGTTTCCACAGATATGAAAGCCTTATCCACATCTCTTGTGTTATACTATTAATTATATATTTGAGTTTATTTGTAACTTCGACCCTTTATTAGACAATCATCTTCGTGGTAATTTTTTTTATATGTCGTTTCTTATAACTAAAAATACTAGTCTGATTATATTTACCTACGGAACCCTAGCCGGGCCTGTCCTTTATTCAATTCATTATAAGCGGGCGCAGTAAAGTGGAGTATTTACGTTAACGTACATCCGGTAGTTTTACGAGGCCTTTGACGTAAACGACGGGGCTCTGCTCAACTCTACCGTGTCTTGATCTTGTGTAAGGGGTTTTACGAAAATTTAATTTATAAATTATTTATAAAATCAGAAAAAACGCAAAGATAACTAGTAAAACTAGCAATGTGCAAACTAGTAAAACAAGTTGCAGAACATTCTCAAAATTGCGGGAATATACTCGGAAATTTCCGAGAATTTTCATGAGGATATAAGAGTAAGTTCTCATTGAGAATGTTTCCATGATAACTTATAAAAAAGTGTTATGAATAATACAGCGTGTGTATTTGATACGGGCGAATATTTTAGTGGCGATTACTATCGGACCTAGGGAACCTATTTACATAAATTTATTTTAGAAATTAAGGTTTTTTTTTTTTCATACAAAATAATTGAGCCCGCAATGTATTGCATCCACTGGTAGCCACATTACTTAAAGTAGACATAAGTATCTAAACGTCATACGAGTCTCATGTCAGTTGGTCGGCATACATTGCTGCTGGGTTGCACTTTAGAAAAATCATTACACCTAATCAACAACAAAATTTAACGAAATGGTTATCTTATACGACTCGTAGGATCAGATATTATAGCTGGATTAATTATTCGCCCGTATCAAATACCCACGCTGTATTATTTTTCACAATTGAGTAATCAAGGCATAAAATATACCTTGAAAGGCATGTATAATGCAATGGTTTTGGCTTGATTAGATTGCTTGCTAAATTTAAATTGCCGAGAACATTCTCTATGGAAGTTTCGAAACATCTCCTCGGTGCGTTGCTAAGTAAAACTACCCAACTATAGTCCAAAACTTAAAGGTAAAATGAAGGTGCGGCCGGCAAGCAGCGGTGTCCCCACACCGCTGCTTGCCGCAAAAAAGCATGCGGCAAAAACGGTTTGGATACGATGCGCCACTGCGATTCCATGCCGTCTGCGTATTTTGAACAGCGTAGTGGGTGGCATGTGCCAAAAACGTTACGGATCCGATGAGTCACTGCGATTCCATAACGTCTGCGTATTTTGAACAGCGATGTGGGGGGCATGCGGTAAAAACGTTACGGATACGATGAGTCACTGCGATTCCATAACGTCTGCGTATTTTGAACAGCGATGTGGGGGGCATGCGGTAAAAACGTTACGGATACGATGAGTCACTGCGATTCCATAACGTCTGCGTATTTTGAACAGCGATGTGGGGGGCATGCGGTAAAAACGTTACGGATACGATGAGTCACTGCGATTCCATAACGTCTGCGTATTTTGAACAGCGATGTTGGTGGCATGCGGCAAAAACGTTGCGGATACGATGAGTCACTGCGATTCCATAACGTCTGCGTATTTTGAACAGCGATGTGGTGATAGGCTGATGATTTGTAGATAAAATATTTTAATATTGATGTGTAGAACGAAGAATAACCTAGTGCCAATGCAATAAGACGAAGACTGGAGACACTCACCGTACAAATATAATCATTAAATCCTCACCTACATAAACACTACCAAATTAATTATTTAAGAAACTATCCCAAAGTTTTTTTATATTTTACAAAAAGTACTTGATTTTTAGCATTTATTTATTTAATCTTTATTGCACAAAAGAAAAAAACTTATAGTACAAAAGGCGTACTTAATTCCATACGGCATTCTCTATCAATCAACCTTGAGGCAAAGCAGAAAGATTGTAGGCGGTGCATTAACAAAAACATTAATAAAATGAAGGTAATGAAAACAAAGCATATTCTCAAAAAGTACTTAGGTATTAATAAATCACATACATCACTGTTGGACGTAGTAGGCCTCTCCTATTAACTATGTGTATAGATGCATTAGGAGGTAAATGCCCATAATCGCTACACTGGGCAAGCGGGTTGGTGATAGCAGTAATGAGTCCACAATGATGACGCTGCTGCTCATCATCAATCTATAATCAGTGACACTTCAATACCTTAGTGGACTCTTACGACACCCGCGGGAAGACCTGTATGACAGTCAATCCGCTTGCCCAGCTTAGTGATTATGGGCAGTTACCTCCTATACGCATAGTAAATAGGAGAAGCCTATATCCAGCAGTGGACTAACATAGGCTGATGATGTATTATTATTATTGTAGATAAGGGCTACAAAATTTGCCGCATTTGTTTTATAGTTCATTACTAATACCCGTTGAGTCTAGGAAGTTCCAGATTCTTTGGGCTGTAATATTCTGTACCTCGTGAGGTTGAAGTACCTGCCTACCTATACCATTGGAGTTCGAGGCCAAAAAAACTACGACAGATGCGTTACTGTCAAATCTGTCTAAGTCTCTTATTCTCGTCATTGTCAAATAAAGTTTTCAGGTTTCAACAACCTTTTTGTTGTGGTCCGCAGGAGCAGAGGATATTATATGGATAAAATTATAGGCTAATGATGTATGTATGTTCCAGAGGAAGCGGGTTCGAATCCCGTGACGACCAGAGTCTTTCGCAGTTGATTTTTTCTATGGTAAGCACATCTGTTACGACATTGTGGGATTATGTATGTAAGTATGTATGAAGACCCACAGAGCACACATAGACAGTGTTTCGCCGAGAGCGTGACGTCTAATGGGGATGTGGATATAATTCGCGCTGTAGCGTTCGGCGAGTTACGAGCGGGCGCAAGTGTGCATTTCCATTAGGAGCGTGCCGTAAGGCTAGAGAGGAAGCGGAACTATTCTCGAGCTTTAAATGTATTATTCTCAAACATGCAATGAAATACTTTTGTTAGGTATGTTCCTTTCCTTATAAACAGTGCTCGGATATCTCGGAGCACGGTAAGACGTTAGATAAACACGGAATCGATTTTAACATAAAAGTCAACTCATACTCATTCTCACACTTTTAAAGTTGATTATAAACGAAATAAATTTAATTTGAAATTGAATTTAACTATATTTTAAATGAAAAAAAGACTGCCACACTGTTGTATATTACGTAAAAAAACACGCAAACAAAAAATATTATTTACTAAGCTTCTAGTTGTTAATATCCATAGAACACGTAGATAAAATGAAATCAAAAGCATTTTTTGACTAATTATGTACATGAGGATGAGTATGAGTATAAGTTAACTTTTATGTTAAAATCGACTACGTGGTTCTCTAACGTCTTGCCGTGCTACGAGATATCCGAACCCTGCTTATAATATTCTGCGAAGTTTAATTTTCATTATACTTCGCAGAATATTATATCGTGTAATGTCATGACATTCTGCCACTATGCATAAAAAAAAACTTTAACGCCCCGGCCTCTGTAGTAATGTACTATTTTTAGTTTATTATGTTAAAAGTTCAAAGTGCTAGACTAAAAGAAGCCTGGCGAAGGAGCTTCATTCGAACGTTCTTCGCGGTTCGAAATGTAACGTATGTATTAAATGTGGGCGTATATTGTAATGAATTAAAGTGTTGCGATGCCTACTTGAATACAGAATCGTATGTCTTCGAATTTGCATCACGATTAGAATAAAATCCAGAACACATAATCTTTTCACTAAATTATTTATAAAATGCACGGTATATTTATTTTAAATATTTAATAAAACAACACAATCCCAATCAACCACGTTCATCAAAATCTGCTTAATGGGTGGTAGAATAAACGACTAAATACTTAATTGCTTATCCATAATTTTACTTTCATGAGTTCATGAAGCATTGGTAATATACGCATTTGTATTGTTATCTTATGTTATTTTCATTTCAATAAATGAAAATAACTCAACGTTCGCCGGAATTCGAGCCCGAAACCTCCAGTTTTGTAAGCAAGGTCACTACCAACTAGGCTATGGAGGCAGACAAAATAATATATTCGGTTTATTTTATAATAAGCCTATGCCTTCAATCCGCTACCGCTTATAGCTTAACCATCGCATTGCTCGCCGACTAACTGCTAAACTTGGAAAGACATATTAATGAGGCAATTGCTATTATACCCGTGCTCGCCGGTTATTGCCTCGATTGCTTAGTTAAATTGTACGAGTACGAGTATTTGCTATCTGCGGGTCAAATGGTAACTATTACTTTCTATCGCAAACTAGTCTTTCTTCGGGTTTTCTCGTGTAGTGAAGAATGCTAATTTCGAGACTAATGCGGAGTGTATATCATAGTTTCGGGCACGCACTGTCGGAGTATCGTGCTGTCGAATATTCGTAGGCTCGATTGTTGCTGGATCAAATGTTCGCTGAGTCGAAATACTTGTGGTCGAAATATGCTCAGTCGAAAAATCATTATCTAGAATTGTATGGTTTCGATCTGTTGTGTATCGAAAGTTCAGAGGCTCGGCTGTTCTGGTATCGAATGTTCGCTGGGACGAAATACTTGTGGCCAAAACATGTACAAACTGTTTTATATCCGTGCAGGGATATTTCAATGAATAAATAAATACTACGGTATCTATGACGTTAAGACCTTAAAGACTATCGGAAAAGTGATGAACCTTAACTATAATTTAATTATATTAATAAGGATTAATCTATAACTATTGTTATTGTGCTATCGGAAGCACGTTGGACCGGCAATCCAGAGGAAGCGGGTTCGAATCCCGTGACAACCAGAGTCTTTCGCAGTTGATTCTTTCTATGGTAAGCACATCTGTTACGACATTGTGGGATAATCTATAACTGTCAAAAGTTAGTTCTTAGAAATCGGCAAATATAGTTAAATTATAAATAATAAAATATAGTTTTTATTGGGTCGGCAACGCGCAT
Source organism: Thaumatotibia leucotreta (assembly GCA_025490895.1). Classification (NCBI taxonomy): domain Eukaryota; kingdom Metazoa; phylum Arthropoda; class Insecta; order Lepidoptera; family Tortricidae; genus Thaumatotibia; species Thaumatotibia leucotreta. Next base: position 86,177 of record JALPQI010000896.1, on the reverse strand, counting down.
GTGACACACCTGGGGTTGCAGGCGCTCATAGGCTACGGTGACTGCTTTCCATCAGGCGGGCCGTGTGCTTGTTTGCCACCGACGTGGTATAGAAAAAAATTTACCTATATGTCTGTAAGAGTACGAGTATTTGATATCTGCGGGTCAAATGGTAACTATTACTTTCTATCTTAAACTAGTCTTTGGCACTGGTCTCACCGCGAGCTACTAAGCTATGAACTATCGGCTATAAACACGAACAAAAGATACGCACTCCCGTGTAAATAAAAGAGACACGGCGATACTCGCCCAGCTATCAGCTATCACCGCCGGGCGAGTATCGCCGTGTCTCTTTTATTTACACGGGAGTGCATATCTTTTGTTCGTGTTTGTAGCCAATAGTTCATAGCTTAGTAGCTCGCGGTGAGACCAGTGCCTTACTTCGGGTTTTCTTGATGTACAGTGCACAGTGCTATGAAATAAATCCTGACAGCTTTCAGTTCCATTCATTATCTGCCAACAATGTCACTTTTTGACGCAATGTATTAAAATGACATGTGTCAGGATTGATATTATAGCGGCAACTGTAGTGAGAAATGCTAATTTCAAAACTAATGCGTGAATTACACTACTTCGTTCGCCGCGTGCAAACGACGTCGGTTGCCAGGCAACCATATAAAGGTGCGTACAGACCAAAAGAGCATTCGCTGTTCTATCCCCCTACTCTACGAAATTCGACCGTTACACGAAACGTGATTCGTTGATTTCGTAGAGTGGGAGATAGAACTGCGAATGCTCTTTTGGTCTGCACGCACCTTAAGGTGCGTTTAAGCCAAAAGAGCATTCGCTGTTCTAGCGCCCGTTCTAAGAAATCAACCAATCACGTTTTGTGTACCGATCGAATTTCGTAGAGTGGGAGGTTAGAACAGCGAATGCTCTTTTAGTTTAACCGCACCTTTATGCGAACGGCGAAGTGTAATTGCCTAACCTAACCTAATCTACGGACTCACAAAATTAAGGCGAAATTATCGGACAACACAGACGTGTGTCACTGTTTTATTAATACAGTTAGAGAGTGACAGGTATATAATATATTTCCCCGTGAGATACTGAAGCCTTATTATTGTGCTACAGCCTGAGCGGAAACCGAAGGCTGCCGTCAGCTAAGCACACCCATATAATTCACGTGCCTTCACTTTCCAAACTCTAAAGACGCAGATGTTAATGTTGTAGAGGTTACTAACACCATTACGCAGTAGAAAACAAAAAAAAGGTAAACAAATATGGTTGACTTTCCATAGCATTTGACATCTTTGACACATGTCGTGAAACACGATCGCAGAGTTATTTTTAAATTAATACTAATAAATATCAATAATTTTAACTAAATATGTTTAACGTATTGTGAAAACACGAATCAAATTATTTATTAACGAAATATTTTGATTTGTACTTTTTTATTTTTCCCCAGTAGTTACACTACTTAATACTATATAAATTATAAATATTAGATATCATATACCAAAGAAAAACGACCAAGATCACCTAACGTCCGAGATGGGTACGTTAGGTGATCTTGGTCGTTTTTCTTTGGTATATAACATCTAATATTTATAAATATGTTTAGTTTAGGGTTTTAAGTTGGTGATAAAAACCAAGACAGTCCGAAATGTAACAGTCCGTGATTATGAAATAATGCATTTTTTTAGGTTTGTTTACATTTTTTGTTTTCTTATGACGAAAGGTATACGAAACCTCGCAACAAAATACAAAATGTTAACTAACTTATTCTCCCATAATGTTAATGATAAAATATATTTATACTTCAACAGGCCCTGTCATCATTATTTCGAGATGAAACCCATTATTCCCAGAGTAATGATAAGGAAACACTGCTACGCTGCTACGGGCGCTACGAGGGTCTACGAAGCTACGGAGCTACGGTTATTGTGAAGCCTGCAACTAGCAATGTACATGCAGAACATTCTCAAAATTGTGGGAATATACACGAAGAAGCCTCCGTAGCCTAGTTGGTAGTGACCCTGCCTACGAAGCTGGAGGTTCCGGGTTCGAATCCCGGCGAGGGCATTATTTGTGCATTTATTTATCACAAATATTTGTTCCTTGGTCATGGCTGTTTATGTATTTAAGTATCTATATGGATCTATCTATTATATATATCGTCGCCTGGTACCCACATCACAAGCCTTAATTGAGCTTACCGTGGGACTAGGTCGATTTGTGTAAAGATGTCCAAAATTATTTATTTATTTTATTTAGAATTAAAGAAATTAAAATGTTTCGCTCTCCGAACACCGGCCCGTTGAGCGGCTGATAGTTTTTTAAAAACGGGATTAAATAAAATTGTACTGAGAATGAAATACATTGGTTTTCTCTGGAAATATACTTGAATACCTACTCATTTCATGTACTTTTTTTATTTAAAATGGACTTACTCACGGCTAGCAATGTACATGTTGCAGAACATTGTCAAAATTGAGGAAATATACTCGAAAATTTCCAAGAATTTTCATGAGATTAAGAGTAAGTTCTCAATTAGAATGTTTCCATGAGGACTTATAAAATAGTGTTATGAAGAATAATAAATACATAAATATCTTGGGACATCTCACACAAATCGACCTAGTCCCACGGGAAGCTCAATTAAGGCTTGTGATGTGGGTACCAGGCGACGATATATATAATAGATAGATACTTATATACATAGACAGCAATGACCAAGGAAAAATATTTGTGATAAATAATTACACAAATAATTCCCTCGCCGGAATTCGAACCCGGAACCTGCAGCTTCGTAGGCAGGGTTACTACCAACTAGGCTACGGAGGCTGAATTGACAAGTTAGAGGCATTCTCAAAATTGCGGGAATACTCGAAAATTTCCAAGAATTTTCATGAGAATTTAAGAGAAAGTTCTCAATGAAAATGTTTCCATGAGAACTTATAAAATAATGTTATGAAGAATAATGTATTGTAATTGAGTAAATAAGGCATAAAATATACCTTGAAAGGTATGTATATACAACGGTTTTGGCATGATTAGCTTGCTTGTAAAAATTAGATTGCCGAGAATATTCTCTATAGAAGTTTCGCAACTTATGAAACTTCTCCTCGGTACATTGCTACCTGCAACACAGCTAACTAAACTAAACCTGACTCTTATTACAAATGTGTAGTCAGTTGTTTGTACTGGTTTGTACGGTCGGCTCTAATAATATGTATAAGATTTTGATCCTTATGTCTTTGATATACGTTCAGAAATGTATACATATTATTAGACGTGACTGTAGAGGCCAGTACTGGGGAGTGATCACGATCAGATTTGTAGTGATAGAGTTATTCATTTCAATACATTAATTTCCGGGTTAGAATCCCGGCGAGGGCATTATTCGTGTATTCATTTATCACAAATATTTGTTCCTTGGTCATGGCTGTCTATGTATTTAAGTGTCTATATGCATCTATCTATTATATATATCATCGCTTGGTATCCACAACACAAGCCTTAATTGTGCGTACCGTGGGATTTGTGTAAGATGTCCCAAGATATTCATTGTTATTATTTATTATAATACAGGGTGTCCTTGTAGACGTGATCAGTTTTACATTTTTATAACTTCACTAACAATTAGTTTTAATTTTTTTTTTTCATTTATTTTACTTTTAACGAGCCGCTATGTATTGTTTGTCCCTTTCGGTCTTATTAATATTATCTATAAGAGCGAAAAATACATAATTTTGCATAAAATCAGCGAGACTCGGCGACTGGCGTGGCAATATCAGGCAGAAATTTTTTTAACGATTATCACTCATATTATAACTACAAACGAGTCTTAATCGCTTACACTTCTAACTGACTCTATCTGCCTGCGACCACGGGTGTAACGTCATGCTCGAAACGTCAGGATAAAATTAAACGTAAGTTTACGCATTAAATTTGCGTTAAAATTTCCGGTAGAAAGCTAATTCACCCGTTTAGATAGTGAAAAATATTTTCAAAGATGTAAATTATAAATATTAGATGTCATATACCTAAGAAGAACGACCAAGATCACCTAACGTCCGTGGTTGGGATCAAACCCACGTACTCAGCTTTATAATTTATATAGTATTAAGTAGTGTGACTACTGGGGAAAAATAAAAAGTACAAATCAAAATATTTAGTTAATAAATAATTTGCTTTGTATTTTCACATTACGTTCAATAGATGTAAATTATCTTAAATAAAATCTATATTTTCAACCCTAGTGAATAAAACACCGATCGTATTCTGTTTAGCGACATCTCTCGTATTTATTTACGATTCCATAGTTCGCCGAGAGAGGAATAACAGAGTGGTTTTTTGTTCCGGGATATCGGCAGATGATCGCGACGCGATAGACGAGGTAATAATGTAAGGGTTGACGATCAGATAGTATTTAAGAATATCTTCATATTAAGTTACATTATATTTATGCGTATAGACGTATGAGACGTATTAGGGAGGTATATGCCCATAATCGCCACGCTGGGCAAGCGTATTGGCGATCGCAGTAATGTGTCCACTATGATGACGCTGCTGCCCATCATCAATCTCTTATCAAATAATGGTCAGTGACACCCGCACCTCTTACGACACCCGCAGGAGGAGTTGGGGTGGTGACAAATGTATTCTTATTGCCGTCACCACACGGCCAGTTTTACATTTTTTTTACTCCTCTAACAACTAGCAACCGAATGCCCCGGGTCTCAGTAAAAACAGACAACTTTTTTCAACCTTTTTTTGTTTTTTTTTTTTATTTATGATGTCAAAACGGCTTATCGAGATTTTTTATCGTAATTTGTATTCCCTCTTTAAATCGAGATTATGTTTTACATAAATTGTATAATTTATCGCCTATAAAAAATATACACAGGTATTTGCTTTTGCCACATGCTTTTTAGTTGCAGAATATCGCCTTAAAAGTAAAATAAATGACAAAGAAATAATATAAATTATTTGAAATAGTTGACTGTTCTTAATGAGACCCGGGGCATTAAATTACTAGTTGTTAGTGGAGTTAAAAAAATGTAAAACTGATCACGTTTTCAAGATCACCCTGTAGAAAATGTTTATGGTATGGATAGCAAAATAATCAGCTACTGTAACGTATGAACATCTACAATTCTACCCGTCTTTTTTGATTGAGCGTCTTTTTGATTGGTTAAAAAGAGACGGGTAGCCCCCAGAAGGTCGCCAGTTGCTCTCAAACACAAGACGTGCTAGAGTAGAACAGGTCCATTTCTTACATTCTTGTAAAAATGCCCACTTGAAAATAGAAAATTTCACTAACCTGGCAACCCTATATGCAAGAAGCTCATATTTTGCGGTATACCCGCGTTAAAATGCAGCTGAATTATTTCTGCCTTATTTAAACCGATAGTGCACCAAGAAATATCGTCTTTATTATTCAACCTCGGATGTACAGCAACCAATTCATAGAAATGTCGCCTTTCTGTCACTCTAAATACGAGTGATTTTCCTGTCAAATAAGGGTTAGAGATACGACGTTGCGTAAGGCCCCGGCGATATGGCTACTCGGTTACTCACAGTCATGTACTAACATCTATACGTTTCACTGAGTATACGTGAACCTTATACCCTTGCAATAAGGGTTAACATTCGTCAGTTAGTTGTGTCGATTTGAGCGGTGTGAAAACGTTAGGAAGCCAATATTTTACAAGTGTTGCTACTGAACCCACATAACATGTCTAACGACTAGTAGATTACTTATCAAAAGATAAAACCTCACAAATTCCTTATAAGCTTTTAAAGAGGACGTAAGTTTAGTACTATATGCTGGATTACATATAGGTATAATAATATAAAAAACCGGCCAAGTGCGAGTCGGACTCGCGCGCGAAGGGTTCCGTACCATTATCAATTTATCATTAAAAAATACAGTTAAATCAACCTATCTCAAAAACTATAAGAGATAATTTAATCAAACCAAAAATCGTTGATAGAGTTTATTAATAAGCGTAACATATATTTTTTTTAGAATTTTATATCGCGTAGTTTAAAAAATAGAGGGGGGGGGACACAATTTTCAGACTTTGAGAGCTGATATCTCGAAAACGATTTGCTTAAATAGAAATGAGATGTATAAACCTTCATATCATTTTTAAAGACCTTTCTATTAATACCCCACACGCTTATATACAACACATTTTTTTTTTCTATCCCTCAGTTACATGTATGGAGGGCCCCCACCCCAATGGTTTTTTTACAATATGGTATCATAATCCTGTAGCGGTTCATACAACACATATCCTAACTAAATTTCATTACTGTAGCATTTATAGTTTCCGAGTAAATCGGCTGTGACAGACGGACAGACGGACAGACGGACATGACGAATCTATAAGGGTTCCGTTTTTGCCATTTTGGCTACGGAACCCTAAAAACGTGGTATCATAATAGTATTTTATGCAACTCTTGTTTAAGAGAGGTCAAAAAAGGTGAGTGGCGTGGGTAACAATTTGTGGCGAAGCCGAAAATTGTTATTAAACACGCCACGAGCATTTTTTGACTCAGTTAAACAACGTTGCATACAATGCTTTTTCTACGACCACACATTTATTTTTAAATAAAATTATGCTAAAAAAAAAAAATTTATAGGCTTATGTCCAACAATGGACTGACAAAACCGTTGTAACTAATGATCAGAGATCGATACATTTGATTTAAGAAATAATTAATTAATCATTTTCAGAAAATTACATATTTGATACCGATAAGTATGAAAACCTCTGCAAATAGTCACCCTAAGGGTGCGGCTCCACTGACGCGGAGCTGTGCAAAATTGACCAATGAGGGTTTTTGATACTTTTTCTGCCGCTATGAGGAGGTGAGATGACAGCACTGAGCGGGAGTTTTGACGAATTGTCAAAATAAATACGCGCATTTAATTTTCTATATACTTATAGGTTTATTTATTCTGAAATCCATTACTTTAGGAATATTGTTTTCTAAAATAAATAAAAAAAATAGTTCCAAGTCAATTCCCAAGTTATAGTAATTATTGTTAATACCAGTGACTTTGCGCGCCTGTTTTATAGCTCAGTCTTCAGTTCAACGACCGTGCATTAGTCGTAATCCATTACAAAATCAATACTCTTCCAAATAAAACAGAATTGCAATATTGTAGGCCCAGGTGCCTATGAATAGTAATGAATCTGACAGCTTTGTGGACCAGACGCCTACTCTAGCGCCGCCTGGTGGCAGAAAAAATGTTAAAAACCCTCATTACATTCTTCGAATTCAGATTCGGAACACTGTGATGCGGTCTCATTGTCCGAGCTCCCACAGCTCCGCTCCGCGTCAGTGGAGCGGCACCCTAAAGGCCCATTTACACGGTGAGAGTTTCTCGCATGATTTGGGGCGAGAAATCGTATGACATTATCGTATGCGATAATCGACAGGCGAGTATCGTATAAAAATGTTTACATTCATGCGAGAAACAAAAACTCGCCTACGATGATTTCGTTCGATACTCGTACGGAGATTATAGGGCGAAATAGTTTACACGGGGAGCTGAATTCTAGCGAGATATTTGCTTACGATTTCTTGACTCGTCTAAACGCGTTCTCGTATGACATTTTTTCACGAACAAGCGAGTATCGCACGAATCGGTGCGAACCGATTTTCATACGAGATTTACCTGTCAACTTAAAACGTGATTAGTTGCTTATCTTATCATTACCAGCATACTGTTATACAAACTACTTCAATATCTCAAAAGGAGAGTTTTCATTTCATGCGAATGTATTTTAAATATTTTTAAAATGTTTATTACCGTCATTATTAAACCGATTTTGTTAATTCCTTTTTTATCTGAAATAGATATATTTTTAGAAAGAAGATCAATTCCATATCGTTCATCTGATTTCAGACTTTTATCATTAGCTTTTTATGAAATAAGAATAACTTCAAGGTCTGATTTTGGGATTAATGCTAATTGGGCTAATTAAACTTTTTAAACGGCATGTGCATTGCGATTTGAGGCTTTTCATATGTAACTTGAGCATTTTCTCGTGGAAGCCATAATTTTGGTGGAGTGGAGTGGACCTGATGTTGAAGACCATGGAGGGCAAAGAGGAACAGCGTAATTGTTTCCGGCTCTAGTTAGTTAGTACCTACATGAACTCGAAATACTATTCTCGCGTTCAGATCTTGTTTAGACGGATATGTCCAATCATCACAGGCGAGGCAATTATCGCCTCTTCTCGTGCGATATCGTACAAATAGTTTACAAGATACGATATTTTTTCTCGTGCTACGATAATTGCATGATCGAGGCGAGAAACTCGCACCGTCTAAATGGGGCTTTAGGCTTCGTACTACTTCGGATATCGTACTTAATTTTTGTTACGAACCTGGATGCTTAGCCAAGTTGCCAATCGCTAACGCTTCATGGCGTATCGTAGTTTTCCCTCTCTGTCACTCTTTCATATTAGTGCAACAAAGACAGTTAGCTGCCTTTCGTTTACGATTAACGATTAAGCGTTAGCGATTGGCAACTTGTCTAAGCACCCTGAGCGCCTACCGCGAACCACGAATGTGTACGTTAGTGTGACAGGGAGGCAACACTTTGTGCCTCCCTGTCACACTTATGTACAAATTCACAAATGCGAGAGAGAGGCAACACTTCTTTCGTGATTCGTGGTAGAGCCACTGACTGCAATTAAGGCTTTTCAGGCTCATGCTAATTGGGTGTCCCTAGAAATGAAAATGCCCCAATATGTTTATTGCGCAAGCAATACTTACTTGGATGCTTAGCCAAGTTGCCAATCGGTAACGCTTAGTAGCGTATCGTAGTTTTCCCTCTCTGTCGCTCTTTCATATTAGTGCAACAAAGACAGTTAGCTGCCTTTCGTTTACGATTGACGATTAAGCGTTAGCGATTGGCAACTTGTCTAAGCACCCTGGCATGCTAAAATTCGGAGATGTTTATCAATAAGGGGGTTAGGCAGTACTTTTATCCTCAAAGGGGAACTTTCAAACGCTTCGAATATGGTAATTCTAATGCTAGGTATAAGCCCGTGCGAGGATTTAGCCGGTAGCCATGATGAACAGACAATATCGCGAGGTACTAATTCCGTCGCCGGTTTGCGGCCGCCCTAATTTATGGCGAGGGCGTCCGACCCGCTGCGTTTGGGAGCTTCTGATTGTGGATGCGGCATTATTCATACTCATATTATCAATATTAAAACTTAGACACCACACTATTTCAGTACACTATACATACGATGCGTCAGTTGAAAGTAAAAAAAAGGTAAACAAAATATGGCTGACACTCCATCACAAAACAGAAAAAACAGTTTTTGTTCTGTGTATAAGACATACGAATATTTGTTCTTAGGAACCATGTCATCGATTTTAAAAATAATGAAAACTACGTTGATAAATATAAAAAAAAATAAAAATTCTTAAGATTTACACAACAAACACCTAGTAAAATAAATTTAAGTAGGTATATGAAAACAATGAATTCCTTTCATTTTAGACATCATGTTTCTTAGAGACATTTACAGCTTAAGACCTACACAAACGATATCTAAATAAAAATAGTGTAAGTTTTTTTTTCAAAACAACCGGGTTCGATTCCCTAGCTGGGTACAGTTTTTTTTTTTCAAATGTATGAATGCAGTTTTTCTTTTTATCAAAATCGGTGACAAAGTTCCTAAGAACAAATCTTCGTATGCCTTATAGTTTCAGACTTTTCCATACTGACCGATTCGAATGGGCCACCCTGTATATGACATCTGTGGCCGTGACCGAAATCGGCTAGGGCAGGGCTAGATGATTGATGCCGTACGCAAGAGAGCAAAGTCGGTGTCGTAGGTCCGTGGTCGGCGTGCGAGCGTGCGGTGTACGCCCGTGGATGTCGCCCAAGGATTTGTGCCTGGATTCACTCGACAGTTATTCGCCTAATTGAAAATATACGCAGGCTGTAGGTTTTTTATCTATACATAATAATACGCCGTGTGGTGACGGCAATAAGAATACATTTGTCACCATCCCAACTCCTCCTGCGGGTGTCGTAAGAGTCGACTAGAGATTGAAGTGTCACTGACCATTAGATATTCGATAGTCCACTAGAGATAGTCCACTGCTGGACGTAGGCCTCTCCTATTAACTATGCGTATAGACGCATTAGGAGGTAAATGCCCATTATCGCCACGCTGGGCAAACGGATTGGCGATCGCAGTAATGTGTCCACTATGATGACGCTGCTGCCCATCATCAATCTTTTCTCAAAAAAATGGTCATGGTCATAGACACTTCAATCCCTTAGTCGACTATTACGACACCCGCAGGAGGAGTTGGATTGGGGTGATGACAAATGTATTCTTACTGCCGTCACCACACGGCCGAGTAGTACAGAGTATGAAACATTTGAAAATATTGCGCTATTTCGAGGTTTTTGTAAAATAACGGTTCCGGTCCCTGGTGAAAAGTCAAGAGTCTTTTACAAACATGTTCAAAAATACATTTAAAAAAATAATAATTTTCTACACGCGGTCAACTCGGGCCATTTTCAATTCAAATATATTTAATAAGATTTCCAAAACGTTACAGGCAGAAACAAAACCCATAAATTTAAAATAAAACTAAAACACTATTTGATTAACATTCAAATTCAAATTCAAATGTTTTATTGCGTTTCATGTGTGGTACATATGGTGCTTATATATAGCTAAAAGCTAAGTACAGTATCAACATGAACCCTGAGAGGGTATTGCAACATTAATTATTAACTAAGTATGACAAGAGAAACCATCAACTAATCTAAATCTAAATAACAATCATTAATGTTATACGCAGTATAACTATTGTCTATCAACATTAATACATCGTAATAGTAGTAGTACATAGGTAGATAGACAACTCACTAATTAAAATGGACAATTATATTTCTAGCTTAGAAATTCTTGGATGGTATAGTATGGTTTGCTGATCAAATGTTCTTTTAACCGTGATTTAAATTTTTGAATATTAGTTTCTGCTTTTATGTGTTTCGGGATTTTATTATAGATGTTAACTGACATGGCAAATGGACCAGAGTGTATCATTTTCATGTTCGAGTTAGGCCGGGCTAATCTAGTATTGGGACGTAAGTTTGATGGACGGGAGTACTGCGGGAAAAGGGAAATATTATTTTTAACAAATGTGCTTACCTCTTATATATACATTGATGGAATAGTCAAGATTTTGTGGTAAATGAAGTATTCCTTACAACTTGTTCTGTTATCTAAATTAGAAATAATTCTTATGCACCGTTTTTGCAGCACTAACAGCTTATTTACGTCAGAACTGTTTCCCCACAGTACTATGCCGTATAGTAGCCATGCATGTGCATATGCATGGTAAGCACACATGGCTGTCTTAACATCGGTGCATTTCTTTAGTGCATATAAGGCATAGGTAAAACGGCTCAATTTTACACACACTGAATTTATGTGCTCTTTCCAGTTTATTGTTGAATCAATATGTATGCCTAATGCCTAATAGTGGGAACGAGTCAACAGATTCTAATGTACTATTTTGGAATGAAAAATCTATGTTTATGCTACGTTTCTGATAGGGCCTAAATTGCAAGAGTTTAGTTTTATTAAAGTTAAGTTTTAAATTATGATCATCCAACCAGGACACAATGTTTTGAATGGTTGTATTTAAGCTATTATTTAAATCGACTTCATTGTGGCAAGGTATTATTACAGATATGTCGTCAGCAAAAAGAGTGCAAAAATGATTTATAAACTTAGGGAGATCATTTATGTAGATTAAGAATAAAACACAACCGAGAACGCTGCCCTGTGGTATTGATCTAGTAATATTAGTTTTTCCTGATTTAAATGTTTGTATAGTTATTACCTGTAATAAAGTTGTGATATTCTACTTCGACGCATTGCGTACGGCCTGTAAGATATGATGTAAACCATTTGTGAGCTGTACCTCTAATTCCTATTCCAAACATTTTTTGTAGTAAAATATCGTATAAAACGCAATCATAAGCTTTGCTCATATCTAACAGCATTCCAATAGCATATTTTCTGTTATTTATCGTGTTTAGGACTTCGTTTATGTACTTAAAAACTGCTGATGATGTTGAACGACCTTTTCGAAAACCATTTTGTGAATTATTAAATATTTTAAACTTCTCACAGAAAGAGTATATGCGGTTAGACATGGCGGTTTCAAAATTTTTTGAAAATGTAGGTAAAAGGGCTATGGGGCGGTAATTGCTACATTCATTATGGTTGCCTTTTTTGTAAATAGGTTTAATAATCGACATCTTAAGTAAATCTGGAAACGTTCCTTCGTTAAAAGACTGATTAATGAGTAGCGTCAAAGGAGGCGTAAGCTCCTCCGCGCATTTTTTTATTAAATAAGCCGGTATCTTATCCCTTCGCGTGGCGGTGTCCTGCTCCGGGACAGAAATAAAATGAAGTCGGCTGGCAGACCATTTTTTGCAACGTTTCCGTTGGCTGGCAGGGGTTTGGCGAGATACTTCGCTTCAGTTATAGCATTTTAGAAAAACTGCAATTACACTCCTTTTTTGTATGTAATTGATTCACATATTGCATAGCATTTTAATCACGACAAAATATGCTACCAGATCCTTACCAAACATTAGGCTTAAAGTCTAGAAATAGAATATTATAGAACGTTAAAGTTAGAGATAAAAGATTTTCTTCACTTTTCAGTACATTATGTTCCATAATTCATAAATTATGCAATATTTTGTTAATAAAATGTGTTGGTGTACAACTATATACACTATTTATGAAAAATAACTGAAATAAACACATCACATCAAACATTTTTTTACAAGTAGAAGGTTCACAAATATTGACCCTAGCGAGAGCCGCCGCACCGATCAGTATAAAATAGCTCATTTTACAAGCTTGTTTCAGAGAAAAGTGTGGATCAAGTGACCCGTGTTTTATATTTATTTGCGAGATTGGTTTATAATCTCTTACTTTTGCAAACAATCATTTTCAAGAAATGTATACTTTTTAAGCTATAAGCAATAAAATGTAACCCCAAAAAAACGACATGAAATAGATACAAGCAACCAACGACCTATAACTGTCACAAATAATCATCGTTTTAGATTAAGGATTTGTTTCCTAAAACTAGACTACATTTACAAAAGAATGTAAGAAAAGCAAAACCTGGTATAATACAAAAATATTTGAAAAATCAGGAAAGAAAACAAGGAATTTCTACCCAGAAGACACCTAAGAGCGACTATCATAGTATGGATACGACTATTTTAGTGCAAATTGTCTGGCAAATTCCCGCAGCGGTATTGGTTGTTTTATAATGTAATTTGTACGTAACGTAAGGCAGTAGTACCAAAAGTTGATTTTATATTGTTTTCACTCGTACTTTACCACCAACTTAGGGCCGATTTTTCAGTCGCCAGGTAAATATATCCGTCAGAATAAAATATCTCCTACCTTTATACTCAAATCAAAAGTCTTATCCATATTATAAAGCTACGGAACAAAATGGCGACCGCGGTTGATATCGGCCAAGCTGGCAAGTGTCCCGTTCCTGACCATTTAGTGCCGAGTGTGATTTATTTGAATATTTCGTCGAATAGTGTTTTATTTGCATCAATTTGCAACTAGAATTAACCTAATTGTGAACTAATTAATCTACTTTTCCCATAGTTTAAATAAATCTGTTGATATTTGGCGTCAAAATATGATTTGTTTGGCGCGCATGTCAACAAGCGAATCCAAAGCACCTGATGAATATCGTTTTTTATTAATGAAAACCTAGTCAGAACACAAACAATGCCTAAGAATTATATGTATTAGTTACCCAGTCATCTTATTTTCACAAATTTCTCTTCGAAATACCACTTTAAATAGTAAAAAACGAATGAAACACTCCCACGTTTTGTACATCCAAACACCATCGTGCAACCAAACTTACAGAGTGAAGTGTCTAAGAAAGTAAAGCTTTGTTGACGTTTCTGACCACCTGCTAGTCATCTCTGTTTATCAATTTCGATTGCTACGTGTTAGAACAGTGCAAATACAGGCTTAGGTATTTATTTTCACTTCAAAACTGAGTACCTCTAATTTGGTACCGCAGCCGGCCACTGCCATTTTACGGAGTTTTTTTTCCTGGAGTGAGCGGGACACCGCCAGCTAAGACCAAAAGTGCCGACCGGTGTCTGCCACGCGAAGGGTTATCTTGACCAAAACTTTTTTGGCATATTACTCGGTCCAAGATTTTTTGAAAGATTCCTAGAGTGTTATGTACCAATCACAGAGCACGGACCTCTTTAGTGTGTAACCTTAGAGATAGAGGCGGCCTTGGCTGTCATTTTCATAGAAATCGACCGTGTCAGGTAATTTTGACATGTTAATGTAAATAGTGTTGTGGTATGGCTCGATATTTTTATCGATAGATTAAAACAAACAGTTATTTGAATAAAAATGTTACTTGAAAAAAGCTATTCAAACATTCTCATTTTTAAAATTTCACTAAAATGATGTCGTTAGGAATGATATAAAAACAGTAAAATTTATACATTTATTTGAATTTATATTTACAATAAGTACCTACTTACATTAAGTTGTTAGCTTTAAGGTTAAAGTTAAACAACTAGTGTTAAGGGTAAGGCTAGACAGAGGTTAAACAGGGTGTCCCAAGAAGTAGTGATATACTGAAGGTGGGTGGTAGAGGACCTCAAGGGCTATCCAAATCACCTCCATGTATGTTGTTTTTTCGTATTTTCGGAGTTATGATTTTTTTTTCTTATTTTTCACCCAACACCGACTACGATGTGATTTTTATTTCTGGTAGCGTGAGTTGCTGTAATAGACGCTTGATTTTTTTTTGCTGTAAGCTGATAGATTGGCCAATCTAGAATAGTAACATTTACTATCGTTACATCTTTAAATAGGCTAAAAAAATTAAAATGTAAAAAAAAATATTACCCAGTGTTTTCAAAACTTCAAAGAGCATTTAAAAAATAAAATTACATAAAAAAAATACCGTTTAGCTTTTAAAAACTTGCTCTATCTATCGGGTAGCTACGCAAAACTTGTGTTTTAATACTGTTCACTATTTGTTTCCCCTATAATTTTGGCTATTAACGCGGATTTCTACTAGCATTACGATTTGGATTTGTGTTGTTATCTGGAATCGACGACTTGGCATTATTTAACTGACTTCAATTTGCGTACAAGTGATTATGTTTACTTCACGTGACTATGCAGAAATGCATTACTTTTACGGTTATGCTAGAGGGAATGCGGCGGAAGCTTCAAGACTGTAACGTCGAAATAGTGAACAGTATTAAAACACAATTTTTAAATTATTAAGAAGTAACAACAATCGCATCAAATCATCATCAAACTTCTTTTGTTTTTTTGTTCTTTTTCTGTTAGTGGCCAGTGCGTGATCCAGAACGAAATTGATTAAGAGAGGTTTTGCTTTGCTTTAATTAATTTTCACTGAAAGTAAGAAATTTAAATTTTGCATTTAAGTAGGTACTACATTTAGATTTCCATTTTTAGATTGAAGCCATGCGTATAGTGCAATGAAATTTTTTGCGTAGCTACCCGATAGATGGAGCAAGTTTTGATAAGCTAAACGGTATTTTTTTATGTAATTTTATTTTTAAATGCTCTTTGAAGTTTTGAAAACACTGGGTAATATTTTTTTTTTGACATTTTAATTTTTATTAGCTTATTTAAAGATCTAACGATAGTAAATGTTACTATTCTAGGTTGGCCATTCTATCAACTTACACCAAAAAAAAAATAAAGCGTCTATTACAGCAACTCACGCTACCAGAAATAAAAATCACATTGTAGTCGGTGTTGGGTGAAAAATAAGAAAAAAAAATCATAACTCCGAAAATACGAAAAATCGCGGAACATACATGGGGGTAATTTGGATAGCCCTTGAGGTCCTCTACCACCCACCTTCAGTATATCACTACTTCTTGGGACACCCTGTATTATGTTACCTTTGCATTGATTTGTTTGTTCAAGGTGTGCAAACTATATCTACTTATTTACGTTATAAAACGCAAAAAGAAAATGTAGGTATATCATAGGTGCTTAAATTAAAATTGTAACTATAAAAATGTTACTAAAATTAAACGATCAACTGTAAGGAGTTTAGATGGTTAGGTAATTTAGGTATTATATATGAGGACAGATTAACTAGATGTATAAATGTATAAAGATATTTTTAAATTCGTAAATTGTACCGTTTTACGTTTTCTTGAAAGATTATCAGATGGGTTACTTGGGACAAGAAACACCTGGAAATTACATACTTAAATTAATATGTATTAACAGATAACATCAGAAATCCTTTAAAAGGTACTTTACTTTTAAAACATAATAAAATTATTTAGCAAAGCTAACTTACCTTGTCAAACGCAGGATGGAGTTTTAAAGTTGGACAGGCATTGGATGACAATATAGATCTCGGATTTGTTTTTACAAAACAGTCATTTTGGAAGTGGTCCGAACGAATTGTGTCGTGTTTTTGCGGAAACCAGTTCAACTTTCCAGTCGCCGTTATCCAGCGTTCTCTGACACATGGTTCTATAGGAAATCTAAAAATTAAGTCAGAATTTCTTAAACTATATGTTTTTGTATAGTTGCTTCATTGTCTGCACTCTAGATAAATATTATATTATTGCTAAATATAAATAAATAAATAAATGTTTGGGGGACAGTCTCATACAAATCAACCTAGCCCCGAACTAAGCAAAGCTTGTACTATGGGTGCTAGGCGACGATATATATATGTACAGTCAATTAATATATATACACTTCTCCATACTGATCCCTTACAAATGAGTCTATATATTAATGCCCTCGACTGTACTTAAATAGAGAAATACACATAATTATACTTACTTATACATAGGAAACGTCCGTAACTCGGGAACAAATTTTGAATTTCTACTAACACCGTTTAGTTGTAAGAGTTTACATAGACTATCGATAACAAATTCAGCGTCGTGTCTCTTCACTATGTCTCTCGTCCATACTAATTTTATATTGAATTTAATATATATATTTTTACTTACCTGTGATAGAAAACGTTTGAATTTTGTTTATTAACGTACGTAGACTGGTTCCTGCACCAGATTACAGAGCAATGTGGCATTCTTGGTATATTTTTATAGTTTATATACCCATGACGTCCCGAGAGGTACTGACAGCACATATGCGTAAAACGCATATGCGCGGCACGGGTTTTGTCTGTCACGCCGTCTCTCTATAGGCGCCCTAAGAGTTCCAACCTCCTTGGTACCAATGTATGTGTTTGCATGTTATTCTACAATTATGTACTCGTACACGTTAGTTTGATGTAGGTAATTAGTGTTAAGTCTGTGTTGCTATACCCTCACAGGGTTCATGTTGGAACTATTCCTAGCTTATAAGATCAAATTATGTACACATGAAATGCAATAAACTCATTTGATTTGAAATCTACCATTTTTTAGTGATAAAACCATTTGCAAACTATAAAAGCCACTTTTTCAAGTTCAAAGAATATTTAACATGCAAACGAAGCCAGTCTCGAAAGTTGGCAACACCGCGATTCGAAACTTCGCCGATGTTTGCAATCGAATCGGCTAGCGAGAAAAAGTAAAATTAAAAAGTTAGCGGGAGAATTTTCATGATTGTTTGTTTGGCGTCTGGACTTTTAAGAGCGCTTTACTATTTTAAAGTTTTGTATCACTTGGATTTGCGTATTGAATACAAATCGGTATACAGTAATACCCCGCTATACAGTAATACGCGACCCCGTTTATCGCGGATTCGCAATAACGCGGTTTTTAAATTTTTGCTTTTTGTAAGTACCTACCTATACATTGATATCTAATTGGTTATTTTCTTCTTCATCTAACAATATGTATTATTACGGTATTACTGTTTTAAGTAAAACAAATGTACTACAGATAAGCAAAAATAACGACAATACTTGAAATGGTATTTGGTACTTAATTACAGGACCCCTATATAGCGAAATTCGCTTTACGCGTGAAATAAAACCGAAGAAAATATTTCGCTTTACGCGATTTTCTCTGAAACGCATCACTCTCCTAATAGTACATTGTGCATCAAGGGAGGTAACGGAATTACTAACGAGAGTCTATTAATGACTCAAGTTAGTATTCCGCTTACCTACCGTAATGCATACAATGTTTTTCATCACACTTGCGAACAAAAAAATAAGTTTTAAGACAAAATATTATTCTATGACGTACTGACATTTCTAGTACTCCCCAGGGAATTTCACTTTTCTATTACTCCCGCTACGCATGCAAGCAATGGCGCGTTTAGACAGCAAGTGTGATGATAAGCAGAGTATTACTGTATACAATCTATTGTAAGATTTTTTACAGGATTTTTTTACGGACCTGTCTCACCATCCCCAATTAAAAAGTATTTTTCAGATAAATTTAGTTGGTATATAAATATAAATGTTATAATATATGTCTGGGGAAAAGATAGGTATTACTACGATACTGATAATATTAGTGACGCTAACGGACATATTCATCCAAAAAGGGCCTTAAAAGTTATTGTAATAATCATCATCATCATCATCTCGGTCATAAGACGTCCACTGCTGAACATATGCCTCCCCTCTGGACCTCCACATGTACCGGTTAGATGCGACCTGCATCCAGCGTGTCCCGACGACATTCATAAGGCCGTCTGTCCAACTTGTGGGTGGACGTACTTCTCTGCGTTTGCCTAGCCGTGGTCTCCGCTCGAGCACTTTTCGACCCCATCGACCATCTGCTCTGCGTGCAATGTAGCCTGCCCCTTGCTACTTCAGCTTGCTAATCAGGAGGGCTATGCCAGTAACTTTAGTTCGCCTACAGATCTCCTAATTTCTGATTCGATCACGCAGAGAAACTCCGAGCATTGTCATAAAGGTGCATTCAGACCAAACAAGCATTCGCTATTCTAACCCTCTACTCTACGAAATTCGATCGTTACACAAAAGGTGATTCGTTGATTTCGTAGAGTGGGGGGTAGAATAGCGAATGCTTGGTCTGAATGCACCTTAATACATATATCACTTAATCCAATTCTGGGAAAAAAATGCAGGTACCTAGGTAAAAAAATGCACGTTAAATAAAAGCTTGTAGAAAACACCAAATTCGTAACAAAAAGAAACATATCGTATTTATCTCCAGCGAACCTTTACAGCCTCCCCCCCCCCCCCCCCTCTTAACCTGCGTTCTCATTTCCGGGCACATTCCGAGCCTCCCCTTCGGCTATTTAGCAATATTCACAGATCATTTGCTAAAGGCAACAGCAAAGAGTATGTAAAACAGATGGGCCTTTAACTTTACTGAGAAACTTCAGTACAAATTAAATCAACAAAAAGCACAATCATTTAATAATATACCTACACTTGCATCATACATACATCATACATCATCAGCCTATGATAGTCCACTGCTGGACGTAGGCCTCTCCTATTAACTATGCGTATAGACGTATCAGGAGGTAAATGCCCATAATCGCCACGCTGGGCAAGCGGATTAGCGATCGCAGTAATGTGTCCACTATGATGACGCTGCTGCCCATCATCAATCTTTTATCAAATGATGGTCAGTGACACTGTAATCCCTTAGTCGACTCTTACGACACCCGCAGGAGGAGTTGGGGTGGTGACAAATGTATTCTTACCGCCGTCACCACAAGGCCACAAAGCAGAGACAACAAGGTTCTATTTGGCACTTTAAAGGTCTCTGCCCACTAGACCGTACCATACCTTGACCGTAGCATGAACGTATCAGGCAAAAAACTATTATTTGTATTGAAAAGTATGAGACGGTGTTGGTCGCCTGGACGTCCTAGTGGGCATAGTCTCATATTTTTCAATACAAAGAATAGTTTTTTGTCTGATACGTTCATGCTACGGTCATGGTATGGTACGGTCTAGTGGGCAGAGCAGAGCTTTCATTAACAAAAAAATTGAACATTGTCACACTTAGTCGAGATTGAATTACTCCAAAAATAAATCATAGAACCCTGGAAACTTAATATTACAGGGTTCTATGTCATATTTTTTGCATACGGTGTTCGCTACCCCAAGGTAGCGAGGCGCTTGCTCGGCGTGGCGATTATAGGCATTTAGTACCTCCTAATGCGTCCATGCCTTGAAGAATTTAGTAAACCGCTTTTGCTATCGATTCCCTAGTGCTTGATTTTCTTGAAAAATTGTATGTAATAGTAGTTTAGTTTTAGCTGGTTCACCGGTTTTCGGCATTTTTCATAGTAAATGTATGAAACGTTGGGTAGCCGAGAACTAAATTTATCTGGCCGAAAATCCCCTAAACTACAAATGTTGTAACAAATAAAGGCAACATATGAAATGGTATCGCATATTTTGTATGACATAACGACTTTTGAATTCGTACATAGCACATACAGCCGGTTCACCCTGTTGTGACATAATTCTTGTATCAATAATTCTATATGGCATAAACTATAGTCATAATGGGCTTTGTGCAGAAACTGTTGTGGCATACTCAACTTTATCATATTTCGTTGTGGCAGATTTCGAGTTGTTCGAATGTATATATTTCAATGCTCCTATTTATGATGAGGCATAATCTGAATGCGCATAAAAAGTATCGGCATGGTTTGATTTAGGATAACAGAGAAGGAATAATTACAACCTCTCAATATACCTAATCGAGGTATGTAGTAGTAATATTCTGCACGTTACTAACTGTGTTACTGAGCTGAGTACTTTCTAGGTTGCTAAAAAAAAATAACCTTGAAGACTAAGGCGGGAGCAAACCTCCCGCCTTAGTCTTCTAACCTATCCTATCCAAGTCGAATCTGCTCCAGAAGGTTTTCTCGCTTTGCTCGCTCACTGCAGAAATAATTACAACCTCTCAATATAATCGATGTAGTACTGCGACATGGACGTCTAACGCCAGCTCAAAAATGCCCCCAAAATCAATTGTTCAATTGTGCCAAGATGGGCAGGACATAGCGCTTTTCTTAACACCGCGCTATTTCGGCGCAACATCTTTGACAAATGGTTAGGTATAGAATATAGCCAATCAAAAGTTTGATGGACCAATCACAACTATTTTTAAATGGCGGTTTAAGTTTTTATAGGTTGACATTGAAATTCATTGCCGTGATGTATTAAAGAAGGGGTGACAGTTGTCAACTAAAATTCAGGAACGTTTTTGAAAGGCAATTTACTATGGCGTGCGGCTTCCATGTTTTATTTGTTCGTAGTTAGATGTAGTAGTAATATTACTGTGTTACTGAGCGGAGTACTTGATCTAGGTTGCTAAAAAAAATACCTCGAAAAATAACTGCTCCGAAAGTTTTACAGAAATTTTCACCCTCACAACAAATTCTGCAAAAATGCAAAGGTAAGTTTCGAACATGTGGCTATATGCCAAAAAAATATGCAAATGTAATTTCTGTCTTATAACACTCGGCCTAAATAATAATATGCCAATATAGTTTCGGGCAAAATAATATTCGAAATATTGATATTTATGCCAAGTGATGGTTTCTGCCTCATTAATGTTATGCTAAAATAGATTATGTCAAGTCTGTTATGTCCTAAGCGTTTCGGACAAAAAAAATGCTAGAGAGAGGGAACCCCATACGGCCATTTTGACGGAGCTTGTTACGGGTTTATTGCGAAGAATCGATTACGGGTATGATCATTGATCCAACGTCTTTGGCAGAGAGACGTCTTTTAATAGGAGGGGCCTACGTCCAGCATTGGATCGAGATAGCTGATGATGCTGTTTTTAATCATATACTGTACCTATAGCCGAAATAAGTTGGCTAGTACAGTTTCCGTTAACGCTTACTCGATGTGTAAAGCAGTCTATCACGCTCACCCTGATGGATTGGAGCGAACACAATGCCTACTTTACGTACCGAGTAGCTATCGTACCTAAACCTATCTTTTGTTCGTTTTTAATTATAGCTCATCGCGTACTCACTCGCGGTGGCACAAGTGCCTAAGCGAGTACTTTCTAGTTTCTACATCAATTTTATATAACATACTTGTCTTTGTAATCAACCGTTGTATACTTCTATAGTTTGAGTCCTTAACGTAGTGTTATATTCTCTTTGCTCTGAGAAAATCCAGTAGGTCACTCACTATTCAAAACTTTTTTCATTTAAAGAGGTGTACCTACTTTGATAGTTCACTTACCTATGACTGTCAACACGAAAATTAGACTGCGTTAAACATGATTATTTTCTCTTTAGCCGGTAACAACATATTATTGTAGAAAAACCACTGGTTTCTCTAACGTTTTTCTAGCTCTAGTATCGACGCACGGAACTCTAAAAAACGTCGGTACGGTTATATACTGGCGATTACTGAACGTTAAAAATAGTTCGATCAAATGTCAAACAGTTTGCCACCGGCCGTTCTATATTCAAACACCTAAACAAAAGACCTCTAAATACAGGACAATTATTATGACGTTTACAAGTATTTATCATAAATATCGTGTGGAAAACCGTGTAATTCGCTCAGCTGGTATTTTAGTGGTATATTCCTTAAATTATGAGTAGAAAGTGAGTAAATTGAGAAAATATGAAACCCATGACGAGAAATAAGGGCCAAGTGTACAGTGTTGGGAATTATCTGATGACAGGCAAGGTGCTTGGAAAAGGGCACTTCGCGAGGGTTGAAGAGGCCACCCATAGAATAATTGGGAAGAAGGTAAGTTCAAGTAACAATGGACCAATCAGAAAGAGTTGTGGCAACACAGAGTGCCCAACGAATGCGTGAACGATTGTTCTATTAGTATTTAAGTGTTCTAATTCGTGTTCGTTTTCTTTTTGGGCTATTAGTTTGTCTGCATCAAAGGTGATATAAATAGGGTCGTTGGAATGCATTACGGATATATGCCGCAACACCTGGTGCATAACATCGTCTGTCTCGCTGAATTACACAAGTGAAAGGAGCACAAACAATATGCATTTGTGCATTGGATTACGCTGATAGACGTTAGACAAAATGCGAGGCACGTTGAGTTAGGTATTATCTATCCAGGAAAATAAAACTTTTATGAGGCCTATAAGGTAGGAGGCCTTCGACTGGTAAAGCCTTGACCGCTACTGATAAGGCAAATTGATCACTGTCACTGCATAGTATAGAATAAAGTCACTTTTTCTGTCCCTATGTCCCTTTGTACGCTTAAATCTTTAAAACTACGCAACGGATTTTGATGAGATTTTTTTTATAGGTAGAGTAATTCAAGAGGAAGGTTTTTATGTAGGTATAGTACCCGTGCGAAGCCGGGGCGGGCCGCTAGTAAATAATAAGTTAACATTATACTTACATATGAATTTTGAGGATTATTTTAAACATTTCAAATGGATTCCACAATGTCAGTCCGACTCCAAGACCAGAGCTCGAAGCCTATTCTGCTGCAGCGGAGAGTTAGGCAAGGAGATGTCATCTCCCCTAAGCTGTTTACCGCTGCACTGGAGGATGTCTTTAAGACTCTGGACTGGAGAAGGCTGGGTATCAACATAAACGGCGAGTACCTCACTCACCTTCGATTCGCTGACGATATAGTAGTCTTGGCTGAGACCTTGGAGGACTTAAGTACTATGCTCGTTGACCTCAGTAAAGCCTCCGAGCGAGTTGGTCTTAGGATGAACATGGATAAGACGAAAATCATGTCGAATTCCCATGTAGCACCAACTCCCGTAATAATCGGAGACTTTACACTCGAAGTTGTAGACGAATATATATACCTAGGGCAAACTATTCAGTTAGGTAGGTCCAACTTCGAGAAAGAGGTCAATCGTCGAATCTGACTCGGTTGGGCAGCGTTCGGGAAGCTACGA
Source organism: Thaumatotibia leucotreta (assembly GCA_025490895.1). Lineage (NCBI taxonomy): Eukaryota > Metazoa > Arthropoda > Insecta > Lepidoptera > Tortricidae > Thaumatotibia > Thaumatotibia leucotreta. The sequence goes on along the minus strand of JALPQI010000896.1, from coordinate 62,274 downwards.
CACATATTTTCGTCCAATATTCCGCAGTGTTTGAAGACGAAAGTCTTTAATCAGTGTGTGTTGCTAGTGATGACATACGGTACTGAAACGTGGCCGCTTACAATGGGTCTCATAAGAAGGCTCAAAGTCACCCAAAGGGCAATGGAGAGGGCTATGCTAGGAGTCTCTCTGCGTGATCGGATTAAAAATGAGACCATCCGCAGCAGAACCAAAGTAACCGAAATAGCTTTCCGAATCGCTAAACTGAAGTGGCAGTGGGCGGGGCACATTGCGCGTAGAACCGATGGCCGTTGGGGTGGGAAGGTTCTTGAGTGGCGGCCACGTACCGGAAGGCGTAGCGTGGGTAGGCCCCCCACAAGACCGATGACCTGGTGAAGGTCACAGGAGTCCGCTGGATGCGGGTGGCGCAGGACCGGTCATTGTGGCAATCTTTGGGGGAGGCCTATGTTCAGCAGTGGACGTCTTTCGGCTGATATGATGATGATGATGATGAAATGGATTCCAAACATAATCGGCTACTTATGTTTGAAATCCATTTCATCATCATCATCTATTATAATAATTATACATACCTACCTAAATGTCCAAAGATGAGAACTAAGCTTTTCCCCAAATAACTCCCACGTCAAAAAGTAAAATGTAATATTCTCCTAAACTATTCCAATAAAGGTGCATTTAGTCCAAACGAACAATTCGTTGATTTCGTAGAGTGGGGGATAGAATGAGCATCCCCCACTCTACGAAATCAACGAATTTCGACGAATCACGTTTTGTGTAACGAACGAATTTTGTAGAGTGGGGGATAGAATGAGCGAATGCTAGTTTGGTCTAAATGCACCTTAATATCGCTAATATTAGCGAACCGGGTTTTTTATGAACATCGGGAACTTAAGTAAATAGTTGATTTCACTTCGTTCTCGAGAGACATCAATAGGTATGATACGTAAATAAATGTAGCGCCTGTTATTTTTCACTAGCAATATTAAAGAAACCGATATTTTTTAAGAGTCGATTTATAAGTGAGATAGTACGAAATAATACATACGGGAACCTGGGAGGCAACCTTTCAATAATAATATACATATATCTTGGGACATCTCATTGTAACAAATTTATTGTAATAATAATCCCTACCGAGCTAATAGTGATAACGTAGTGTCAGCATCTGCAACGCTTATAATCTACTTTGTTATATTTATGCACTACGAACAAATAAAACATGGAAGCTGCACGCGATACTAAATTCCTTATCAAAAAACGGTTTTGAAATATATACAAAAAAAAATATTTGTTTGACAAAAGCCCTCCTTTTCAATACATCACGCTAATGAAATTTGAAAATTACTATCATGATAATTAAATTGATTTTGCCAAAACCTGATCTGTGCAAATAGCTGGTATTTGCAGTAGATAATATTACGATATGGTCGCAGTGTAGCAACATATATTTTATAATTATTCAGAATATTCAAGTATATTTCATAGCATTCCAAAATGTATGTTGTCGGTAAGTCCACAAGACTATAATAAGTATTAGTTGCTAATCCTTTTGTGAGTTTATTCTTGTTTGTATTAATTAAATAAATGTCGAGTCAAGTATTTAAATATACAATTATAATTTGACGACGAATGCTACCTATAATTTGCTAGTTATGTGGATCGCGAAAACTATAAACAAAAATCTGATATTCCATTCTGTCCTGTATCAAATAATCTTGTATTTCACCAGGTGGCGATCAAAATCATCGACCTGACCAGCATCAAAGAAGAGTACGCCCGCCGCAACCTACACCGCGAACCGCGGGTCATGTCCAAACTGAGGCACCCCTGTATCGCAGCATTGTACGAGACGATGATGGTGAGTCGACCTTACCTCAGAGTGCTTGACCACAGAATTAGATTTGGATAGAAGAAACAAGTACATTCATTTGTATGCCGGCTGAGCGTGTCAGATTTTGTACTGAAGTTGTTACTTGCCTATGATTTTAAATATGTCTCAGGCCCTTGTGTATTCATATTTTTTTATGTTGTTGCAATTAATATTACTTAAGGAGGCATTATTAATGTTTTTCTTCACTTCAACTTACAAAATTTGACGCCGGAAAGCTGCAAGCTGCGATTAAAGACGGACAACTCAGTAGATTTTACTGAGTTCATTTGATACGCTAAGTAGATACGTTTGCTTGATCTATGGTATATATGACATCTGTGTGCTTGCCGCTACGATTTTCACCCGCACCGTGAACCTCTAGTTAGGTATAACCAAACTGAGGCACCCCTGCATCGCAGCATTGTACGAGACGATGATGGTGAGTCGACCTTACCTCAGAGCGCTTGCCGCTACGGTGTTCACCCGCATCGTGAACCTCTAGGTATAACCAAACTGAGACACCGCTGCATCGCAGCATTGTACGAGACGATGATGGTGAGTCGACCTTACCTTAGAGGTTACCTACCTGTTTCCTGTTTCCTGTAGTTACCGGAAACTGTGCACCGAGAACCTCAGAGTACTTCTAGTGAAGGAAGCGAGTGAGCAGTATTTAAAAATCTGTACCCAAATAAGACAGATAGACAAATAACCGTTTAATTTTCTTATTTTTACTATCAATATTTATGTCTATTATTTCGTATAGGTACTTAAAGTCCATTCATCCTTAGTTGTCTTATTTAGTAAACAACTTTCTTACCTAAAAGTACACGTTTTCTGTTGTAAACTGCCATATTTGCCTATACCAAAATACCTGAGTTCGTATTTGTGCAGTCCGTCCGTAGTGATTAGTAAATTGCAGAATTTTTAATGAAGGAAACAGCAGTTTACAACAGAAAACGTGTACTTTTAGATCAGAAAGTTGTTTACTAGATAAAGACAACTAAGGATGAATGGACCGTAGATAATAAAGAAAATCCACAATCTAAATATCATTAAAAACAATTCACTGTTAAATTGTATATACACTATTTAAGAACCATCTCAATTCTGATTCATACGAGGTTGCCAAGCAAAGTGACAGTTTTCATACTCAGTTTTGCTTGTCACCTAACGATATATCTATAGATTTCCTTCTTTTCCAGCATGGCCCGCGCCTCTACGTAGTCATGGAAGCCGCCGGGGGCGGTGACCTCTGCGCCCACGTGCTTGCCTCTCGAGGCCCGCAGCGGGGGCTGGCGGAGCCCCGCGCGCGGGCCCTCGCCGCCCAACTCGTGTCGGCCGTGCGGCATATGCACGCCCAGGGCGTGGTGCACCGGTAAGTGAGCCCTGGGGCCGGTTTCTAGAACGCTTGTACTTGTAATACAAGTGGAAGTCTCTTTTTAACACTATTAATGAGATAAGTATGCCCTTTCGAGAAATATGCCCCTGTAGGTGGCTTATAATGGTCCCGTTTTATCCATTTATTGTGCTACGTAGTCATGGAAGCCGCCGCAGCGGGGGCTGGCGGAGCCCCGCGCGCGGGCTCTCGCCGCTCAACTCGTGTCGGCCGTGCGGCATATGCACGCCCAGGGCGTGGTGCACCGGTAAGTGAGGCCTACAGGTTATGATGGTCCCGTTTTATCCATTTATCGTGCTACGTAGTCATGGAAGCCGCTGGGACGGTGACCACTGTGCCCACGTGCTGGGCCTATTTCTCAAAATCTTGTAACTTGTATTTCAAGTGAAATAGGTCACAGGTGATTTTTAGCGATTCAATACGAGATATTCTTCTTAATACTTAAGTACCTTACTTAAATCTTTTCACAGAGACTTGAAGATGGAAAACATCATGTTAGACTCAACAAAGCAGTTCATCAAAATTGTGGGTAAGTAGTTGAGCACATTTCCTAACTTATGTTCCTACTATTCCTAAGCACTTTTATAACTATGTGGCTAACCCTTTCCTTGCCATATTAAAAAAAAATCGTGCGTTCTAGCCTCCTCGACGTTATGTAGAGCAAACAGTTCTTAATAATCTCTATTTGTTTTGAAGCCGGTTAAAAAAATATCATATTGAGATATTCGACATTTTCGTCCATTCGTCGTGCTCATGCTTAAGACTTTCATTGCGGGCGAGTGCTACGCGCTACGCTCGTAGCTGATCCCGTGATTTTTCCGCTTTGTAGCGAAAATGGACCTCCCACAGAGAACTCCCCTCGGAAGTTCCCCGCGCTCAAAGTGTTAATGCAAATTTATGACTTATATGGTTTTTTCATGGATTTGTCAGAACTGGACCAAAATTATTGGAACCAATCTGTAAGCATCAGATTTCAAATAAAAAAGAATCATCAAAATCGGTTCACTCAGTCGAAAGTTGTGATGTGGGATTAATTGAAACAACCTGTTGCGTTTAAGACGTTTAATACAATCCTATATATGGGTCAGTACATAGCTTAATGTCGTTGAGATTGCCAATTCCGTTATGTGCACGATTTCAGGAACTGAAAAATCAATCCAAATGACATATGTTTACAGTCTTCTTTTGTCAAATTTCAAATTTACACATAACGGATTTGGCAATCTCAACGACGTTATATACTATTATCATAGAGTAGTGTCGCATAGAGAGTACACAAAGATTATATATGCAGACATGCAATTGGGTACATTACTTATAACACTACAAAGTCCTCAGGTAACAAAAAAAACTTAGGGCTGATTTTTCAATCCTCAAATAAACCTATCCGTTAGTTAAAATTATCACCATCCTTTTCTAAAACCATCAGTCAAAAAAGGACAGGGCTAACATTTATTTGACAGGTACTGTTAACTGGGGATTGAAAAATCAGTCCTTAGTCGAATTGAGAACCTCCTCCTTTTTTAAAGTCTCTTGAAAAATACAAAAAAAGGATGGACTCTGCATGGAGTGAAGTTACTCTCGCGCTATAGCTACAGTACATATAAATACCTAAATAAACCCTATGGAAAGACCAGCGCTAGTTTCATAGCTAGAGAATTATGCTGAAATGGGTAATTTTTCCCCACGTCATGTTTTTTTAGCTTATATCGAAGCCCTTGCTATCAAACCTGGGTGCTTAGCCAAGTTGCCAATCGCTAACGCTTAATCGTCAATCGTAAACGAAAGGCAGCTAACTGTCTTGTCGCACTAATATGAAAGAGTGACAGAGAGGGAAAACGACGATACGCTACTAAGCGTTAGCGATTGGGAACTTGGCTAAGCATCCTGTACTTTCAGATTTCGGTCTAAGCAATGTTTGGAGCAATGGCGGCGCGCTGCGCACCCCCTGCGGCTCGCTGGAGTACGCTGCGCCAGAGTTGTTCGTGGACGGCCGGCGGTACGGGCCCGAGGTGGACCTCTGGAGCATGTGAGTGCCTACTCACAATTTGCTGGTGGTAGGACCTCGTGCAGCGTCCGCCCGGATAGCTACCACCATCTTACCCGTTAACCTGCTAAATAGTTAGTACTGTGTTCCGGTTTGGGGGTAAGATAGCCGGTGTAATTACTGGCATAGAGGCAGTGGCGTAACTATGCCATCTGGGGCCTGTGGCAAATTATTTTGATGGGGCCCTATCAGTAAAAATCGTCACATTGTGCTCAGTTTAATTTTAAATTTAAATTCACTGCCTCTTGGGCCGGGGCCCTCTTGGGTCGGGGGCCCGTGGCATTTTGCCAGCCCTGCCACCCTATTGTTACGCCACTGCATAGAGGCAATCCATCTAAGTCCTCAGGGTAGGCAGCGCATAGGCGATTTTTTGGTCACTATGTCCATGGGCTCAGTTCCCGCTTTCCATCAGGTGGGCCGAGAGCTCAGTTGTCTACCTTCGTCACATAACAAAAAATTCAGCCCTTTAGTACCGTTTGGTGGCCAGATTTGGTAGCTGGCTGCGAAATGGGAAATATGGTTTCCCGCCAGCTATGAAATGGGAAAAACCTTCATATCTCGTAGCCGGATTTGGTAGCTGGTGGTTAAAAATCGGTAATTGTAAAGTCCCTATTTAAAGCCAGTTATCTACTGGGATTTTATCCCCATTTTGGAGCTGGTTACGAAACTTTGCCTACCAAACGGTACTACTAAAAGTACTCAGCAACGTTTGGAGCAATGGCGGCGCGCTGCGCACCCCCTGCGGCTCGCTGGAATACGCTGCGCCAGAGTTGTTCGTGGACGGCCGGCGGTACGGGCCCGAGGTGGACCTCTGGAGCATGTGAGTACCAATACCAACTCACATTTTGCTGGTGGTAGGACCTCGTGCAGCGTCCGCCCGGATAGCTACCACCGTTAACCTGCTGCTAAATAGTTAGTACTGTGTTCCAGTTTGGGGGTAAGATAGCCGGTGTAATTACTGGCATAGAGGCAATCTAAGTCCTCAGGGTAGGCAGCGCATAGGCGATTTTTTGGCCACTATGTCCATGGGCTCAGTTCCCGCTTTCCATCAGGTGGGCTGAGAGCTCAGTTGTCTACCTTCGTCACATAATAAAAAACTCAGCTCTTTAGTACCGTTCAGACGTCAGATTTGGTAGCTGGCTGCGAAATGGGAAACATGGTTTCCCGCCAGCTATGAAATGGGAAAAACTTTCACATCTCGTAGCCGGATTTGGTAGCTAGTGATTAGAAATCGGTAATGGTAAGGCACTGGTCTCCCAGCTATCAGCTATCACCGCCAGGCGAGTATCGCCGTGTCTCTTTTATTTACATGGGAGTGCGTATCTTTTGTTCGTGTTTAGAGCCGATAGTTCATAGCTTAGTAGCCCGCGGTGAGACCAGTGCCTAAAGTCCCGATTTAAAGCCAGTTATCTACTGGGATTCTATCCCCATTTTGAAGCTGGTTATGAAACTTTGACTACCAAACGGTACTACTAAAAGTACTCAGCAACGTTTGGAGCAATGGCGGTTCGCTGGAGTACGCTGCGCCGGAGTTGTTCGTGGACGGCCGGCGGTACGGGCCCGAGGTGGACCTCTGGAGCAGAGTTGGGCATTATCTAGATAATTAGTTATCTAGATATTATTTTAAATAAAATCATCTCAAATAAATTTATTTGAAGATAATTCAATTGCAAATATTTTAGTTGTCAACTCTTTTATTTAGATAAATTATCTAGATGAAGATAACGGGCCTCGTTTGTTCTTGAAGTAAGCTCAGATAAAATGTCAGGTCAAACCGTCACTATGACATTGCTCATTAAAGTAAACTTAAGTGAAGATAATTCATCTTTTATTTCAAACGTCAAATAAATTATTTAGATAAACGTTGATTCATCTAGATAAATTCAAAATAACAAATGAAGGATTATTTAGTTATTTAAATGAAAGATGATTTAGTTATCGATTCGGTTATTTGTAAAAAGATAATTTTTGCCCAACTCTGCTCTGGAGCATGTGAGTACCTACCTACTGTACACGATGTAACACGAGAAACCCGAACAACTTTAACAGCTTATTACTGAGGTCGTAAGAAGCAAAATGTATTTGTCATCACACTTGCTGTCTAAGCACACCATTGCTTGCATGCGTAGCGGGAGCAATAGAAAAGTGAAATTCCCTAGGGAGTAATTGAAATGTCAGTACGTCATTTAAAAATATTTTGTCTTAAAACTTTTGTCAGCAAGTGTGATGAAAAACATTGTATGCTTCGCGGTCGATAAGCGGAATACGAACTAGAGTCATTAGAAAAGCATCATTAACACTCTCGTTAGTAATTCCGTACTTGCCTCCCTTGATGAACAATGTACTAATAATAACTAGGTACGGTAGAGATGGAAATATGATGTTATTCGTGCAATTTCATATTTTTTTATTTGTATGTGAAAACTAAAGTTTTCCATGTAGCCGAAAGAAATTCAAAAAATAACTTACGACCCAGGAAACCTTTTTTCTGTCGGTCCAACGAAGGCGTCATGCGATAGTGCCACAGATGTGGTATAGTAAAAGCTTTCCATCGTTCCAGAGGAGTGATCGTATACGGCATGGTGACCGGCGGGCTGCCGTTCACGGGCGCGGACGGCGGCGAGGGCCGCTCCCGGCCGCAGCTGCGAGCCGCCATCGCGCGCGGCTTCGCGAGGAAGCAGCGGCTGGCGCTGGCCTGCGTCAGTGGAGGTAGGGGCTATATGTTACTACAGATAGTTCAACTCATCTTTGCGCGGCGCTATGTGTGCGTGCGCTTGTAATTATACAGCTTTCATTTGTTTTTGTTTTGTGTGACAGTGACGCGGACGTCGTCGTCCGAGCAAAACGTGAATACACAAGGTTTACTCACACATAGCGCCGCGCGCAAAGATGAGTTGAATTATCTGTAAGAGGAGGAATATGTTTTGTAGGGGAGCAAAGTATTTTGAGAAGAGAAAAATATTTGGAGGGAGCAAAATGTTTACATGGAGCAAAATATTTCTAGGGAGCAAAATATTTCTAGGGAGCAAAAACTCTGGGAAGAGCAAAATGTTTCTGAGGAGCATAATTTTTCCCAGGAGCAAAATATTTTTGAGGTCCTAATTTTTTCTAGGGAGCAAAATATATCTGGAGGCGAAATATTTCTGTGCAAGTATGTAATATTAAGGGGATAAATGGGTTTCTTAAGCATTTCGTTGTTGAACAAAGTTAGGGGATCAAAATATTGTTATTTAACAAATAAGTGGATACAAATGAAAGCTACTAAGCAAGCACTAGCTTATGTGACAGCGACTAAGGAAGCTTGTATCAATTGAGGTGTGTATCTTTTAAACACTTGGGAACAAGCTAGCACTCACTGTCGATATAGCGACAGTAATTACACTATACCATAACTAACACTGGAAGTACTAAGGAAGCACTATTGTCAATTGAGGTACATCTATGAGTCGCTTGGGAGCTAAGCTAGCAGTCGCTGTCGATATAGCGACAGTAATTACACTATACCATAACTAACACTGGAAGTACTAATGTCAATTGAGGTACGTATCTATGAGTCGCTTGGGAACTAAGCTAGCAGTCGCTGTCGATATAGCGACAGTACCGGCAGTATACGGCACGGTGACCGGCGGGCTGCCGTTCACGGGCGCGGACGGTGGCGAGGGCCGCTCCCGGCCGCAGCTGCGAGCCGCCATCGCGCGCGGCTTCGCGAGGAAGCAGCGGCTCGCGCTGGCCTGCGTCAGTGGAGGTAGGGGGCTATATGTTACTGAGAGGAGGAATATGTTTTGTAGGGGAGCAAAGTATTTTGAGAAGAGAAAAATATTTGTAGGGAGCAAAATGTTAATAGGAAGCAAAATGTTTCTGGGGAGAGCAAAATGTTTCTGAGGGGCAAAATTTTTCTGAGGAGCAAAATATTTTTGAGGTCCTAATTTTTTTTAGGGAGCAAAGTATTTCTGTAGGCGAAATATTTCTGTGAAAGTATGTAAAATAAGGTGATAAAACGTTTTCTTATGCATGTCGTTAGTAAACAAAGTTCTTCGCTTCGTCGCTTTCATTTGTATCCACTTATTTGTTAAACAAAAATATTTTGATCCTCTAAATATTGTTATTTAACAAATAAGTGGATACAAATGAAGGCGACTAAGGAAGCACTATCTAAAGGTGCGTTCAAACTAAAAGAGCATTCGCTGTTCTAACCTCCCACTCTACGAAATTCGATCGGTACACAAAACGTAATTGGTTGATTTCGTAGAACGGGCGCTAGAACAGCGAATGCTCTTTTGGTTTAAATGCACCTTTATGTGACAGCGACTAAGGAAGCTTGCATCAATTGAGGTGTGTATCTTTTAGACACTTGGGAACTAAGCTAGCACTCGTCGCTGTCGATATAGCGACAGTAATTACACTATACCATAACTGACACTGGAAGTACTAAGGAAGCACTATTGTCAATTGAGGTACGTATCTATGAGTCGCTTGGGAACTAAGCTAGCAGTCGCTGTCGATATAGCGACAGTAATTACACTATACCATAACTAACACTGGAAGTATGGAAGCACTATTGTCAATTGAGGTACGTATCTATGAGTCGCTTGGGAACTAAGCTAGCAGTCGCTGTCGATATAGCGACAGTAATTACACTATACCATAACTAACACTGGAAGTACTAAGGAAGCACTATTGTCAATTGAGGTACGTATCTATGAGTCGCTTGGGAACTAAGCTAGCAGTCGCTGTCGATATAGCGCCAGTAATTACACTATACCATAACTAACACTGGAAGTACTAAGGAAGCACTATTGTCAATTGAGGTACGTATCTATGAGTCGCTTGGGAACTAAGCTAGCAGTCGCTGTCGATATAGCGACAGTAATTACACTATACCATAACTAACACTGGAAGTACTAAGGAAGCACTATTGTCAATTGAGGTATCTATGAGTCGCTTGGGAACTAAGCTAGCAGTCGCTGTCGATATAGCGACAGTAATTACACTATACCATAACTAACACTGGAAGTACTAAGGAAGCACTATTGTCAATTGAGGTACGTATCTATGAGTCGCTTGGGAACTAAGCTAGCAGTCGCTGTCGATATAGCGACAGTAATTACACTATACCATAACTAACACTGGAAGTACTAAGCACTATTGTCAATTGAGGTACGTATCTATGAGTCGCTTGGGTACTAAGCTAGCAGTCGCTGTCGATATAGCGACAGTAATTACACTAAACCATAACTAACACTGGAAGTACTAAGGAAGCACTATTGTCAATTGAGGTATCTATGAGTCGCTTGGGAACTAAGCTAGCAGTCGCTGTCGATATAGCGACAGTAATTACACTACCATAACTAACACTGGAAGTACTAAGGAAGCACTATTGTCAATTAAGGTACGTATCTATGAGTCGCTTGGGAACTAAGCTAGCAGTCGCTGTCGATATAGCGACAGTAATTACACTATACCATAACTAACACTGGAAGTATGGAAGCACTATTGTCAATTGAGGTACGTATCTATGAGTCGCTTGGGAACTAAGCTAGCAGTCGCTGTCGATATAGCGACAGTAATGACACTATACCATAACTAACACTGGAAGTACTAAGGAAGCATAATTGTCAATTGAGGTATGTATCTATGAGTCGCTTGGGAAGTAAGCTAGCAGTCGCTGTCGATATAGCGACAGTACCGGCAGTATACGGCATGGTGACCGGCGGGCTGCCGTTCACGGGCGCGGACGGCGGCGAGGGCCGCTCCCGGCCGCAGCTGCGAGCCGCCATCGCGCGCGGCTTCGCGAGGAAGCAGCGGCTGGCGCTGGCCTGCGTCAGTGGAGGTAGGGGGCTATATGTTACTACAGATAGTTCAACTCATCTTTGCGCGCGGCGCTATGTGTGCGTGCGCTTGTAATTATACAGCTTTCATTTGTTTTTGTTTTGTGTGACAATGACGCGGCCGTCGTCGTCCGAGCAAAACGTGAATACACGAGGTTTACTCACACATAGCGCCACGCGCAAAGATGAGTTGAACTATCTGTAAGAGGAGGAATATGTTTTGTAGGGGAGCAAAGTATTTTGAGAAGAGAAAAATATTTGTAGGGAGCAAAATGTTAACAGGGAGCAAAATGTTTCTGGGGAGCAAAATATTTCTAGGGAGCAAAAACTCTGGGAAGAGAAAAATGTTTCTGAGGAGCAAAATATTTTTGAGGTCCTAATTTTATCTAGGGATCAAAATATTTCTGGAGGCGAAATATTTCTGTGCAAGGGGATAAAACGTTTTCTTAAGCATTTCGTTGGTAAACAAAGTTAGAGGTTCAAATTGTTCTAAATATTGTTATTTAACAAATAAGTGGATAAAAAATGAAAGCGACTAAGGAAGCACTATCTTATGTGACAGCGATTAAGGAAGCTTGTATCAATTGAGGTGTGTATCTTTTAGACACTTGGGAACTAAGCTAGCACTCGTCGCTGTCGATATAGCGACAGTAATTACACTATACCATAACTAACACTGGAAGTACTAAGGCAGCACTATTGTCAATTGAGGTACGTATCTATGAGTCGCTTGGGAACTAAGCTAGCAGTCGCTGTCGATATAGCGACAGTAATTACACTATACCATAACTAACACTGGAAGTACTAAGGAAGCAATATTGTCAATTGAGGTACGTATCTATGAGTCGCTCGGGCACTAAGCTAGCAGTCGCTGTCGATATAGCGACAGTAATTACACTATACCATAACTAACACTGGAAGTACTAAGGAAGCACTATTGTCAATTGAGGTACGTATCTATGAGTCGCTTGGGAACTAAGCTAGCAGTCGCTGTCGATATAGCGACAGTAATTACACTATACCATAACTAACACTGGAAGTACTAAGGAAGCACTATTGTCAATTGAGGTAATCTATGAGTCGCTTGGGAACTAAGCTAGCAGTCGCTGTCGATATAGCGACAGCAATTACACTATACCATAACTAACACTGGAAGTATGGAAGCACTATTGTCAATTGAGGTACGTATCTATGAGTCGCTTGGGAACTAAGCTAGCAGTCACTGTCGATATAGCGACAGTAATTACACTATACCATAACTAACACTGGAAGTACTAAGGAAGCACTATTGTCAATTGAGGTACGTATCTATGAGTCGCTTGGGAACTAAGCTAGCACTCGTCGCTGTCGATATAGCGACAGTAATTACACTACCATAACTAACACTGGAAGTACTAATGAAGCACTATTGTCAATTGAGGTACGTATCTATGAGTCGCTTGGGAACTAAGCTAGCAGTCGCTGTCGATATAGCGACAGTAATTACACTATACCATAACTAACACTGGAAGTACTAAGGAAGCCCTATTGTCAATTGAGGTACGTATCTATGAGTCGCTTGGGAACTAAGCTAGCAGTCGCTGTCGATATAGCGACAGTACCGGCAGTATACGGCACGGTGACCGGCGGGCTGCCGTTCACGGGCGCGGACGGCGGCGAGGGCCGCTCCCGGCCGCAGCTGCGAGCCGCCATCGCGCGCGGCTTCGCGAGGAAGCAGCGGCTCGCGCTGGCCTGCGTCAGTGGAGGTAGGGGGCTATATGTTACTACAGATAGTTCAACTCATCTTCGCACGCGGCGCTATGTGTGCGTTCGCTCGAAATTATACAGCTTTCATTTGTTTTTGTTTTGTGTGACAGTGACGCGGCCGTCGTCGTCCGAGCAAAACGTGATTACACAAGGTTTACTCACACATAGCGCCGCGCGCAAAGATGAGTTGAACTATCTGTAAGAGGAGGAATATGTTTTGTAGGGGAACAAAGTATTTTTAGAAGAGTAAAATATTTGGAGGGAGCAAAATTAATAGGGAGCAAAATGTTTCTGGGGAGCAAAATATTTCTAGGGAGCAAAACTCTGGGGAGAACGAAATGTTTCTGAGGAGCAAAATATTTTTGAGGTTCTAATTTTTTCTAGGGATCAAAATATTTCTGGAGGCGAAATATTTCTGTGAAAGTATGTATATAAGGTGATAAAACGTTTTCTTAAGCATTTCGTTGGTAAACAAAGTTAGAGGATCAAAATATTGTTATTTAACAAATAAATGGATACAAATGAAAGCGACTAAGGATGCACTATCTTATGTATGTGACAGCGACTAAGGAAGTTTGTATCAATTGAGGTGTGTATCTTTTAGACACTTGGGAACTAAGCTAGCACTCGTCGCTGTGGATATAGCGACAGTAATTACACTATACCATAACTAACACAGGAAGTACTAAGGAAGCACTATTGTCAATTGAGGTACGTATCTATGAGTCGCTTGGGAACTAAGCTAGCAGTCGCTGTCGATATAGCGACAGTAATTACACTATACCATAACTAACACTGGAAGTACTAAGGAAGCACTATTGTCAATTGAGGTACGTATCTATGAGTCGCTTGGGAACTAAGCTAGCAGTCGCTGTCGATATAGCGACAGTAATTACACTACACCATAACTATCACTGGAAGTACTAAGGAAGCACTATTGTCAATTGAGGTACGTATCTATGAGTCGCTTGGGAACTAAGCTAGCAGTCGCTGTCGATATAGCGACAGTAATTACACTATACCATAACTAACACTGGAAGTACTAAGGAAGCACTATTGTCAATTGAGGTACGTATCTATGAGTCGCTTGGGAACTAAGCTAGCAGTCGCTGTCGATATAGCGACAGTAATTACACTATACCATAACTAACACTGGAAGTACTAAGGAAGCACTATTGTCAATTGAGGTACGTATCTATGAGTCGCTTGGGAAGTAAGCTAGCAGTCGCTGTCGATATAGCGACAGTACCGGCAGTATACGGCACGGTGACCGGCGGGCTGCCGTTCACGGGCGCGGACGGCGGCGAGGGCCGCTCCCGGCCGCAGCTGCGAGCCGCCATCGCGCGCGGCTTCGCGAGGAAGCAGCGGCTGGCGCTGGCCTGCGTCAGTGGAGGTAGGGAGCTATATGTTACTACAGATAGTTCAACTCATCTTTGCGCGCGGCGCTATGTGTGCGTGCGCTTGTCATTATACAGCTTTCATTTGTTTTTGTTTTGTGTGACAGTGACGCGGCCGTCGTCGTCCGAGCAAAACGTGAATACACAAGGTTTACTCACACATAGCGCCGCGCGCAAAGATGAGTTGAACTATCTGTAAGAGGAGGAATATGTTTTGTAGGGGGGCAAAGTATTTTGAGAAGAGAAAATATTAACAGGGAGTAAAATGTTTCTGGGGAGCAAAATATTTCTAGGGAGCAAAAACTCTGGGGAGAGCAAAATGTTTCTGAGGAGCCAAATATTTTGTGAGGTCCTAATTTTTTCTAGGGAGCAAAATATTTCTGGAGGCTAAATATTTCTGTGCAAGTATGTAATATAAGGGGATAAAACGTTTTCTTAAGCATTTCGTTGGTAAACAAAGTTAGAGGATCAAAATATTGTTATTTAACAAATAAGTGGATACAAATGAAAGCGACTAAGGAAGCTTGCATCAATTGAGGTGTGTATCTTTTAGACACTTGGGAACTAAGCTAGCGCTCGTAGCTGTCGATATAGCGACAGTAATTACACTATACCATAACTAGCACTGGAAGTACTAAGGAAGCACTATTGTCAATTGAGGTACGTATCTATGAGTCGCTTGGGAACTTAGCTAGCAGTCGCTGTCGATATAGCGACAGTAATTACACTACCATAACTAACACTGGAAGTACTAAGGAAGCACTATTGTCAATTGAGGTACGTATCTATGAGTCGCTTGGGAACTAAGCTAGCACTGTTGATATAGCGACAGTAATTACACTATACCATAACTAACACTGGAAGTACGGAAGCACTATTGTCAATTGAGGTACGTATCTATGAGTCGCTTGGGAACTAAGCTAGCAGTCGCTGTCGATATAGTGACAGTAATTACACTATACCATAACTAACACTGGAAGTACTAAGGAAGCATTATTGTCAATTGAGGTACGTATCTATGAGTCGCTTGGGAACTAAGCTAGCAGTCGCTGTCGATATAGCGACAGTAATTACACTATACCATAACTAACACTGGAAGTACTAAGGAAGCACTATTGTCAATTGAGGTACGTATCTATGAGTCGCTTGGGAACTAAGCTAGCAGTCGCTGTCGATATAGCGACAGTACCGGCAGTATACGGCACGGTGACCGGATACGGAAAAAGTTGATTCACCCATATTTAGTCAAATTATTTATCAAAGTATTTAGTCAAAGGAAAGCGGGGTATGGGTCTATAAAAGATACAAAACATGACGTGTTCTTTAAGAATTTATTAATCTTAGAGATTGCTTAAAAAGTTGTAAAAATAATTCAACAATGGCAGCATTACAATTACTTAAAACTAGCTTTGCCCGCGACTTCGTCTGCGTAGAATTCAGTTAACGCTATCCCGATAAACTGTATAGTTTTCCGATATAAACCTGATAGTACGGGTCCTTAAATGAAAATACGGTCCCATCGTGAAGAAAGCATGAAACTTGGCATGAAGGTAGCTGTCATATATGTGCTTCAATTAAGATATGGAAGCACGTTAACAAATAATGTTTTCTCCCCCCCCCCCACCCCTTTTATCTCCCGAATTCCGGTTTTTCGAATTTTCTACGAAAACTATAAGACTGAGGAGTTTACTCTTCAGGGACCAAATCATCGTCACTAAATTACCTACAAAACGATACTACATTATACAGTGGTAAGATTAATATATTTCTGTCTACAGCCACCAGACATATTATGGAATTGTAAAAAAAAGGCAATTTTTTTTTTCTTGCTCCATTTGTAAGAAAACGACAAAAGAGGTGATAAAATAGGCTAGAATGTTAGATACCTTATACATTGAGCTACAAAATGACACCTATTTTGTAGTCGTAGAAGCATTACTTCCAGAGTTGCAGCTTACCGCGTCTGAATCAAGTACTCGTTTTTTTACCTTTTTACAATACCACCTTTCTGCCGTCATAAGCTAAAAGGCCGTCTTTTGACAAAAGTTACTTTCGAGATAATCGCGAAAAACCTTGTTTTTGTAATTTCTACGAAATTAAACAACTTTTTCCACTTTTTTCTTTTGTATATGGGAGCTACATATATGTACGTACGAAAAACGGTTTTTGTATGTACTTTATTACATAAGTTTTTTTTTTATTTAACAAAAATACTTTTAGCTTAGTTTTACGCTTAAAAAGCTGTAGGTTGTACTAACCTAAACGGCAGTAAAAACACGTTATACGGCATTCTAACTTAGGATTTTCCTGTTAACGTACGGTTACTAATCAAAAAAGCCGTATAAAGTCACATACGTTTTTTTAGCTTAGCAACAATATACTTTTTTACTAAAAGTCTTAAGTTAAAACGACATAATAGCACTTATACGTACTTTTTAGTTAGCATTTAAGCAAGATTAATACTTATTTTAAATTTTCGTATCGTGTGCTAATCTTAAAGTACGTATAAATACCAAAGGCATGTAATATACTGCTTTATAGATTGGTGTTTTAGCTGTTAAATGAATATAAGTACGTTTTTTCAGTATATCGATATTTGTTTTATTCACGATATTTGTTTATTCAGTAATAAACAAATATCGTGGAAAATCTTACACAAATCGACATAGTCCCACGTTAAGCTCAATTAAGGATTGTGAAGTGCGACAATATACATAATAGTAGATACATAAAGATTAAAGCTAATATAAATGTAATACTTAAATATATGTACCACTATGACCAAGAAAAAAGATTTGTGATAAATAAATACACAAATAATGCCAACGCCGGCATTTCAACCCGGGACCTCCAGCTTCGTAAGCAGGGTCGCTACCAAGTAGGTTACAAAGGCTAACAAATATTTGAAACAAAAGACACATTTTTAATCAGGAACAAAAACTGTATACAAAAAAAATATAAGAAATATTCTCAGACTTATGCTTTAAATTAATAATTTTATTTAAAATCGTTAGGTTTTTTTTAATAATTATAACTTGTGTTACTCGTAAAATGTTCAAGCTTTTTTATGTTTACTGAATAAGGAATCAGGTTTGTGTTATCCTCAAGTATAAACATTTTTACAATGTATGCTACTTTAATTGTCTTTGGTTCGAATAGTTACCTACATTATTTGAGTAGAATATTAACAAAAACATTAAATTCCTTAACATAATTACCTGTGACAACCATGATTGGTATTATACAGGTATAATATGTTTTAGATAGATACCTAATTAAACTAAAACACTATTTAGGTATTAGTACGAAAGGCAATCAAGTTAGCATTTGTCACAGTACGTTTAAAGCTTAACAGTATGGCATAGTGAGATTTCTCATTTAGTAAAACATCAAAAATAACTTAAATTTCTTTTTTAACTTTGTGAATAATTCAATATTGGTTACCAAAATGAAAAATTTGTCATAAAATTTTGGGATTTAAGAGTTACTCACAAAAATGATTGTTATACAATAAAAGATATCCCAAGTTGGTTTGATCCAAAGTTTTTTAAATATGAACTTCAATTTTGATAAAATCTTTGACTTCTTAAATATAACTTCAAAACGAGGATATTAAGTAAAGAGCAGGTAAAATAAATAAATAAAATATGACTTTCTCAACCAAGCCATGAAAAAAATGTAAGCAAAAAACAACAAAATAATAGAGCTGTATCCCCAAAACCATGCTTCATAGTTCAACATTGTCACATATTCCTTCCCCTGTGTAACTGCGTAACTAACTATAAAAAATTACAAGATAAAAAAATGTAATATCATAATGCACCAAACAACAAGACTTTGCATTGTTGCATTGCAACTCGTGTGAATATATATTTTGAAAGGGCTGAATGATATGAAGTCTGTACCACAATTTATACGGTATAAAATCGGGACTTTGCGGGCCTAAAATCCATCAACGGCCTCTTCACCTAGACTCGTCTTATACTTCATACTTCGCAGCCATAATATACGGCATATTATAAAGAACCTGACATCAATATAAATATGATGTATTACAAGGAACATAATATTTACGACTAATTAGCGCGCGATAAGCCGCCACAGCTCTCGTAGGGACCGTCACAACCTGTATACCTACTGCGAACTTCGGAATTCACAAATTTCGGGCATCTGTCTTTCTCACTCCAATTACGTCTTCATTGACTAGTTCTAATATACGGCTTTATTAACTAGTTTGTGACAATCACGGCCATTTTACATGTATACATCGAATAATTACGAACACTGTACAGACTAAAAAGAACGTATAACAGTAATACGTATTTATAGATTAGTGCCGTGAAAGAAAAGTAGTAAATTGATGCTAAGGTAAAATTACGTATACGACATTTTTGTCCAAATAAAACGTTATACGATGTTTTAGACTAGAGTCAGATCCAATGTTGTGGTACCGATACTATCCTAAAAGAACGTATTGAAGGTTATACGTCTTTTTTGCTTTGTATTTGTCTTATACGTTCTTTTAGACTAGACACTGTGTATAATACTAGGTTCTTGTTAAAGGTTAAAAAGACGTATAGCTAGCATATACGTCCTTTTAGCTTTGAATAGGACAAAAGTCGCCTTTTAGATTAGGAACTCTTGCAAAATTGATGTATATACGGCTTTTTTAACTAATTTATCTCGAGAACTAAGCCTTCTAGAAGAAAATGGACCAGATAGGTCGATGCGGCTCAATCTGGACATTACGAATATCTCAAAAAGTCAATTTTGACAAAATGTCAAAAGACGGCCTTTTAGCTTATGACGGCAGCTTTCTGTTAATTTTGTTTTGCTGAGATTTAGAGGTAAGGGTTTCAATAATTAAAAATACATTCACATACACAGTGAAAATTATATATATTATTTATTTTAATGTATATCACAGGAATCTCCTCCACACTTACAGAGACCAGTACAGGGAAGGCCCGACTTCCTACAACTGCATCGTCCTTTAATGCAGCTGCGGCATGAACATTTCGTCAATTCCTTAACAGATGCGGACGTTTCTTTGGTTGTACTCCAAAATGGCACCCAAATACCGTCTTCTTTCATCCAACCCCAGTTTTCGAAGTTCGGATATTCAGGATTTGGTATCAGACTTTGACCCCAGATCAATCCTGCTTGCAAATAAGCACGTTTTGCATGCTGTTCAAGAGCACCAAGTGTTGGTGGCAGCCTGTCCATTGCCCGTCCCTTGATAAATAACGCTTTTCTAGCTTGGTTTATGTCTTCTATATCGCTAGTTTTGTCGTAAGTCAGAATGACATACCTTGCCAAAGCATCCAATTGATGGATTTCAATTTCATTTTGAGGTCGTGAAAAGGTTTCAAATACTCTGGTAACTTCAGGGAAGGAATTCCAAGTTTTCCAAAAGGACATCTTTCCCTTTCCACAAAATCCAGATACTGTATCACACCCTGTAAATGCGTGAAAAAACAAAATGCCACTGCATTTTTCTGAGCCGAGTTCATTCACAAGTTGGTGAATAGCAATAGTACGTAAAGCTTTCCCTGTTCCGAATGATATCCAACATTTGCTCAAACCCATTTCTTTTAGTCCGCGGTATAAGGCAATAGCTACAACAACCACATCTGTGTCAACCGTTCTAATTAATATTTCTGTGTGGCCATGCTGCACGGCATGCGAAACATGAAGGAAGAGTCTGGTATCTGATTCGTAACTCGCGTGACAGCGGCCGAAAGGTCAAATATACGTCCAAAGACAATATTGTAGAGAATTTAAAAAATAGCATATTGTTTTTGGACAGTTTTCTGATAGCTGTACCCGTTTTCATAAAAAAAACACTACGATTTAGCACATATCAAGGGAGGGGGGGGGGGGGAATGGGGGAAAAAATAATTTTTCAACATGCTTCCATATCTACTTTGAAGCACATAGTACTCTGGAAGTAATGCTTCTACGACTACAAAATAGGTGTCATTTTGTAGCTCAATGTATAAGGTATCTAACATTGTAGCCTATTTTATCACTTCTTTTGTCGTTTTCTTACAAATGGAGCAAGAAAAAAAAAATTGCCTTTTTTTTACAATTCCATAATATGTTTGGTGGCTGTAGACAGAAATATATTAATCTTACCACTGTATAATGTAGTATCGTTTTGTAGGTAATTTAGTGACGATGATTTGGTCCCTGAAAAGTAAACTCCTCAGTCTTATAGTTTTCGTAGAAAATTCGAAAAACCGGAATTCGGGAGATAAAAGGGGTGGGGGGGGGAGAAAACATTATTTGTTAACGTGCTTCCATATCTTAATTGAAGCACATATATGACAACTACATTCATGCAAAGTTTCATGCTTTCTTCACGATGGGACCATAAAACTGATTTTTGTTAGGACAAGGAGCCGCACTATGACGTATGTCCATTCCAGCCTGGGGTTTACGCTATATGGGTATTTCTCATTTAAATTTGTGAGTTACAGAGCACAGTACAGAAAGTTAACGTTACCTAAACTTAATTTCCAGTATTTTTTTATCGTCGGCTGACAATTAAAACTCACCATAAAAACTGTCACTACTCTTAGCAACCTCGTATGTCAGTATTGAGTAAGAAGTGAGATACGAGCTTTATTTCAAGTAGGCATTTGTTACTTAGTGAGTTTTGCTTGTCAATCGACGATATATGGACAGAAAGCTCCATGCAGGGGCTACTTCACACATAAGTATCAAAATGTTGGACTTCCTTGGACGTGACGCACCTGACACATCTAAATAAGAAATACCCATATCCACAACAAATTTGAAAAGTTACATATTTAGAGTTGCTAATAGCTAAGCATGTTCAATTGAAACGTTTATGTTTTACAATTTAGACTATAAATGATTTATTAAGTAATTTATAGATAGTTTAACATAATATATATTTTTGTACAAGTATGATTCGTATAATCATGTTATGCGTTATGCAATCCAAGTCAGCATCTCTCATGACTATTCGCAAGTACAAAAAACTTAATAAATTAGGTACACGCCACAAAATCCAACAGAAAAATATACTTTTCTCAAACATGCAATGAAATGTTGTAGTTACGTGCTTAAAAAGTGGCCGGGAAGTACCTCGTTGCCGGCCTAGGCCGGCAAGTGCCTCTTTTTTAATTTTCATTTGACATAGGGTTGTGACCTGGCATCTTGGCTTTTAGCCAATAATTATCTGTAAGTAATATTAGCTTAAAAAAAATGGTTGGCAAATTTTTGCAGTTATAATTAGGTATTTAAATTATATAATTTAAAATAAATGTACAATAACTACTCAAAATAATATTTAAAAAACAGTATTATACGGCGCGATCCGTCGGCCCCGATCACTGCATGCAATTAATTGGACCCAACCGACCGCGTCGTCTAATACCGCTTTTAAAATGTAAAAATTTGCAACTTTCAAACAAGTCAAATAAAAAAAAAAGAGGTGTCGGTGTCGTATTTGACTTTTGTTGTGTTTCAAAGACTTAGTTATGTAGTAGACTTGTAATTTCTTAGAACGAAGATACATTTTTTTGTTTAATTTCATTGCATGTTTGAGAAAAGCATTATACATACCTCGGCCATGAAGTGACGGTTTGCCGTCCGAATACTATCCGGCCTCGCTTCGCTCGGCCGTCTACATATATTCGGCCGGCAACCAGTCACTTCCCGGCCTCGGTAGTAATGTACTATTTCTGCCCTCCGGCCGGCAAACAGCACATTGCCAGCCTCTGCGCTAAACTAAGTTGCCGCCTGCCGGCTCCGTTGAGCAGAAAAATAGTATACACACCTCGGCCGTTAAATGGGAAAGTCTCAGATCACATTTTTGTCGGCCTCGGCCTACAATTACACGTCATCCGAGTCATTTCCCAATTAAACGGCCTTGGCATGTAATTTACTATTGTCCAACAATTTCTGTGAATAGGTAAAGGTGACAAATTAAAAAAAAGTCAACGTGGAGGAGTTGCTGCACATAGAAAATTAGAATATTCTGCCTTTTTTTACTGAAAATACACTGGACAGAGTATAGTAACACAATGGAGGAAATAATCTGGAGACACCTTTTCACAGGCTTCGTGATTCTGATTAGACATAACATATCATCGTTGTACCTATAAAATCCGCTATGTGTTTGATTTATGATTTTGAAATTGGAACCTAGTAACTACACACAAAGGGAATTAAATCCACCACATAGCGGTTTTTGCAGGTGCAACAACGATATCGGATATTTTCATATTTATAAAAGTTGTAGTGACTACAAAAAAACGCCCAGAATAATCTTTATCAATTATCATCGTATTTTCACAAAAACGTCCGTCTCAAATAGCCAGCGTAATGGATACAGAATTAAATTGTGTCTGCAATTTGAATTAGGACATACCGTGAAAAAATGAAGAATGTGACTCAATGCGCAATTGTTTTACTTGCAGGCTTAGCCGGCCTATGCAATGGTATACGATAAGCGATAAGTCACGTGACCACAATAATGTATGAAAACGGTCACGTGACTTTTCGTACAAATCTGTCGTTATCATACAATTATTTATCGCTTATCGTATACGATTGCAGAATGGCATGTTGGCTAGGCCTGCTATACAGTCAAGGGCATTAATATATATACACTTCTCCATACTGATCCCTTACAAATGTATATATTAATGCACTCGACTGTACAGGGTTAATCGTAATCCAAAACAAATGTTCTGTTGTCTTGATTCCTGGCGGCACGGTCGCGTTCTGAGGTCACTTTGGGTTACCTGAAAGAAAAGTTTACTTTCATAAACCCATGTCTCTGCAAAAAGGTATAGGTCGATTTTTATAACAGGCTAAGGCGAAGACTAGACTTTTTTTAATACCACGTCGGTGGCAAACAAGCATACGGGCCCGCCTGATGGAAAGCAGTCACCGTAACCTATGGGCGCCTGCAACCCCAGGGGTGTCACATTCGCGTTGCCGACCCAATAAAAACTTGTACACTCCTCTTTTGAAGAACCCCATACTGTAGTCCAACGGGAAAACCTCGGCAGGGAGCTCATTCCTATCAGTATTTTATTGTCAATGTAAGAATACTATCTCATTTTGTGATAGAAAAGCAAGTGAGAAAAATATGTGAGATTGTCAATAAAATATACTCATCATGTTTAGTCTTCGCTTCGCCTTAGTATAATCTTTTGCGCGGAACACTTAAGGGCCAATAATCTATATGACTTATAAGGCTTCGGTTACTGGGATATTGAGTTCGGTTTTTTTGTGTATTTTTTTATTGCAAATATATCATGAACAACCTACGAACAAATAAAACATGGAAGCCGCACGCCATACTAAATTACCTTTCAAAAACGGTCCCGAATCTTAATTGACAAGTGTCACCCCCTTTTCAATGCAGCACGGTAATCAATTTCAATATCAACCTATAAAAACTTAAGCCACCATATAAAAATAATTGTGATTGGTCCGTCAAAGTTTTGATTGGCTATATTCTATAAATTATTTTATTTGTCAAAGATGTTGCGCCGAAATATGCGCAGTGTTAAGAAAAGCACTATGTCATGTCCATCTTGGCACAATTTAACAATTGTGTTTAGGGGCATTTTTGAGCTGGCGTTAGACGTCCATGTTACATATGGTCGCAGTGAACAACACTGTATTCCGAAATAGTATGCGCCTGCAATTGTTAATTTATGTATATTATGCTTTGAGTAATGGCCTCGACCGCCGTGAAAAGGGCTTGCCGACTTCGTATTCCTGATCCTTGAATTCCTGTCTGTATCTCTTTAGCCGGCAATCCTTTTTTCCGGGTTTTTGTCAAACAACACTTATCGGCGTGTTAAGTTAGGAGACGTAAAGTTGGCGTTTAGTACCGTTTAGTAGCCAGATTTGGTAGCTGGCTGCTAAATGGGAAATATGGTTTCCCGCCTGGTAGCTAGCTATGAAATGGCAATAACTTTTCCATATCTTAGCCGGATTTGGTAGTACGTGCTTAAAAATCGGTAATGGTAATGTCCCGATTTAAAGCCAGTTACCTACTGGGATTGTATTCCCATTTCGAAGCTGGTTACGAAACATTAGCTACCAAACGGTACTAAAGGAAAGTTGTAAATGAGGTTTTGACATAGACAACGTTGTCGACAGATTGCAAGACGTTCATCCAGCAGCTTTTAGAGCCGAACGTGGCAGCGCGCATGAAGATCGAGGAGGCAGCGCGCCACCGCTGGATCAAGCGGCCGGGAATGCGGATGCGCGCGCATCCGCTCGGATCCGTCGAGCCGAAAGTCAACCGGGAGGTCAGTTGTGCCTTGTAAATAGCTTTCTACGCGGGAAAATATCAGAGACGAGAGGTGAGGCTACGTCCAGCCGAAAGTCAACAGGCCGCATTCCACGAGAAAGTATACTTTGTCAAAAACGTGACGGCTATGAAAGCCACCTTAGAAATATATGGCACCAAGTTATAAAATTATGATACACCAAAATCTGTATTCCTATCTTTCTTAGAACTATGCTAAAAACTGTGTCGCGTCCCGGAAAGTCTCGTGGAATGCACCACAGGCAGGTCAGTTGTAGCTGCCATGGAAACAGGTTGCTTCACGTGAAAATCTAGGACACAACGCGTAGCTTTTAGAGCTGAACGTGGCGGCTCGCATAAAGATCGAGGAGGCGGCGCGCCACCGCTGGATCAAGCGGCCAGGGATGCGGATGCGCGCGCATCCGCTCGGATCCGTCGAGCCAAAAGTCAACCGGGAGGTCAGTTGTGTTGTCAATAGCTTTCTACGCGGGAAAATCGAAGAGACAACGCTACGCTAGGAGGTGAGGCTACGTCCAGCCGAAAGTCAACAGAGTGCATTCCACGAGAAAGTATACTTTGTCGGGAACGTGACGGCTATGAAATATACAAGGTGGAAGTCGACGAGGGACCTTTACGGAAATGGGAGATAGTTAAGGCTATACTGAACAACTTTTATTATGGGACCAACCCCGAAATCGTAAAAAAAAAATTACTTTCATACATTGTGTGTATACATGCCGTACCTTTTTGTATGGATAAGTTTTTTTTTTACGATTTCGGGGTTGGTCCCATAGTAAAAGTTGCTCAGTATAGCCTTAACTATCTCCCATTTCCGTAAAGGTCCCTCGTCGAATTCCACCTTGTATAGCAACTGCGAGAATTTTCTATCAAGACAATCACCAAGAATTATAAAATTATGATACACCAAAATCTGTATTCGTAACTTTCTTAGAAGTACCTATGCTAAAAGCTGTGTCACGTCCCGGAAAGTCTCGTGGAATGCACCACAGGCAGGTCAGTTGTAACTGCCATGGAAACAGGTTGCTTCACGTGAAAATCTAGGACACAACGCGTAGCTTTTAGAGCGGAACGTGATGGCTCGCATGAAGATAGAGGAGGCGGCGCGCCACCGCTGGATCAAGCGGCCGGGGATGCGGATGCGCGCGCATCCGCTCGGATCAGTCGAGCCGAAAGTCAACCGGGAGGTCAGTTGTGCCTTGTAAATAGCTTTCTACGCGGGAAAATCGAAGAGACGACGCTACGCTAGGAGGTGAGGCTACGTCCAGCCGAAAGTCAACAGGCCGCATTCCACGAGAAAGTATACTTTGTCAAAAACGTGACGGCTATGAAAGCCACCTTAGAAATATATGGCACCAAGTTATAAAATTATGATACATCAGGGTGCTTAGACAAGTTGCCAATCGCTAACGCTTAATCGTTAATCGTAAGCGAAAGGCAGCTAACTGTCGTACTAATATGAAAGAGTGACAGAGAGGGAAAACTACGATACGCTACTAAGCGCTAGCGATTGGTAACTTGGCTAAGCACCCAGTTGTAACTGCCATGGAAACAGGTTGCTTCACGTGAAAATCTAGGACACAACGCGTAGCTTTTAGAGCTGAACGTGGCGGCTCGCATGAAGATCGAGGAGGCGGCGCGCCACCGCTGGATCAAGCGGCCGGGGATGCGGATGCGCGCGCATCCGCTCGGATCCGTCGAGCCGAAAGTCAACCGGGAGGTCAGTTGTGCCTTGTAAATAGCTTTCTACGCGGGAAAATCGAAGAGACGACGCTACGCTAGGAGGTGAAGCTACGTCGAGCCGAAAGTCAACAGGGTGCATTCCACGAGAAAGTATACTTTGTCAAAAACGTGACGGCTATGAAAGCCACCTTAGAAATATATGGCATCAAGTTATAAAATTATGATACACCAAAATCTGTATTCCTATCTTTCTTAGAAGTATGATAAAAACTGTGTCACGTCCCGAAAAGTCAGTTGTAACTGCCATGTGTGCATTGCCAGTCTTTCAGATAGGAATATCTATGCCATGTTTTTGACTTTCCTAATTGTCGGTTCAAAAATATCACTGAAAATGATATTTTTGTTCAAAAATACAGCTCATGAAAATTGTGTTTGAAATCTCTGCGAGTATGTTACAGAGCTACTACGCCTACTACTGACGATAATACAGTTTTCTCCATTTAATTCTACTTTTATCTGAACTAGTAGGTATTACACATTCCATTACCTTACTTCACATAACTTTATCTTTATTTTCCAGCTGTACAAGCAAATATCAGAACTCTGCGGGCAGCCAGTAATCGACGTCGTTGCACAAATCAAGGCGGAGCCATTTGGCGCAATAGCCGGCATCTACAACATAAAGACCCACCTCCAACAACTACAGAGCGTACCCGCGGCAGACCTCCTCTGGTCTTCCACCTTAAACGAACCCAGACCTTATAGCCCGCCAGAATACAAAAACCTATTCGACCAAGACAGACCAGAACCGTCCTGCAGTCAAACTCCCACTCCACCACCGGCATCCTCAAAACCAAACTGCATCCAGAAGAAACCAACCCCACCAAGAGAAGTAGCAAAAGCTGTAATCAGCACAGCCAAGATCACACAGCCAAAGGAACCACCGAAACCTAAACCGGAATTACGACCGGATCTGAATCAAATAAGAAGCCAACTGAATCCCCTATTCACGTCAATGAATCGGCCCGTTACACAGCCTGTATTTGGTGCGAAGAAGCCTATTTTTCGGGTGTACGACAACGGAGATTGTGGTTTGGATCCCCGGTTGCCGAGTATCAATGAGCATTCCAATACGGATTTGAATAGGGATAGACAGGTGAAGACTGGGGCGAGGACGCAATGTAAGAAGATCAGCTTGGAGAATGACCGGCCGCTACGGTTGAGCAGTTGCCCGAATAAATTGGATACGAAGCGGTTGGAGTTTTATAGGAGAGCTGGTGATGCGTTACCAAGGTAAAGACTACACGATGTCGATTCCATAAACCAAATTCTATCCCCTTTCATTCTTTAACTTCTTACATTGGATGTTTAGGGGTTATTGTCTACCGATATCAAAAAATAGTTTATTACTTAGGGTCAGTTGCACCAACAGTTGTTTTTGAATTAATCTCAACTCCTGGTAATGTACAAACTAGGAATTCACACAGGACTAAATGAAGATTGCCGTGTGGTGACGGCAGTAAGAATACATTTGTCACCACCCCAACTCCTCCTGCGGGTGTCGTAAGAGTCGACTAAGGGATTGAAGTGTCACTGACCATTTTTTGATAACGATTGATGATGGGCAGCAGCGTCATCATAGTGGACACATTACTGCGATCGCCAATCCGCTTGCCCAGCGTGGCGATTATGGGCATTTACCTCCTAATGCGTCTATACGCATAGTTAATAGGAGAGACCTACGTCCAGCAGTGGACTATCATAGGCTGATGATGTGAAATGAAGATATTAAAACGATTCCAGCCTGCTAGGAATTAATTTCTGAAAATAGTCAAATTTTCTTGTCATAAATATTATGAATGATGGGCCAATATTTATCGTTTGTTGTCGCTTCGCCACGATCTAACAAGTATGAAAGTGCGAAGGTGACACAGCACGGTAAAAGCTGGCGCCATACGCGACCTGACCGTACCTATTTGTTCAAACTAGTTGGCGAGCCACAGGAGGATTGGCGACGCCACCAGCTCGCATTTTGCTACAAAACAATGCCACCACGATCAAGCGCGCTTCTTTAGGGTAAGAAGTTTTTTTTTCTGTTATTGTCCCTTTACAGTTTAGAGTGCATAGAGTATCAAAAACGATACGATCATGTGTCTACATGTCGAAATAAGTTATCAATTGCGACTGTCAAACTGAGCAACAGAGTTCTAATTGGCATCGATTGCTTACATAAGTCATTTTAGAAATAAAAAGTGTGATACCATATGCACCTAAGACAGAGTTGTGCAAAAAGTAAAAATTACTCCTTCCGATTACTTTTGTATGTTTGTTTTGTAATCTAGATTACAAAGTACAGAACCGGTCAAAAGTTTAGGTCACTCCAAATTTTGATACAAAATAGACTTTCGATTATTTTTTTCAGTGTTAAAAGCAAAATATTTTTTGTAATGAAGTTTTGCTGACTCGAGAGCTACTTAATATTTATACCCCATAAAATCACAACAATTTTATACATCGGATCCGATAATAATTCATAGGCAAGTGAAGTTGTAATTTCTTGATCTTCATTAGTATTAGTATGATGATCGCGTAGACATGACTAAAAAAAGCTGCTATAGGTGCCTCAGTTGTCCGACCTGTTCCAAAGTAACAGTTAATTAAAAAGGATAGCTCTATAATCAGTCACACATTTGTTGAAAACAAGTGTGAAGAAAAAAATCTATTTCATATCAAAATCGTGGTGTGAACTTAATTTTTTGACCGGTACCGTACAAAGTACACACACAAATGTAATTTAGAGAAGTAGTCAGATTACTTTTTGGCCAACTCTGACCTAAGGGTTAAAAGTTTCAAAAAGATTAACCCCTGGAACGCTGCTGTCATAAATTTGCTTGTCGATTAATAACTTTAATTATTTTATATTATAGTCCAAATGGCTTGTGACAGATCTGTCACTAGGCACTCCAGGGGTTAACAGGGGAGATATTTTAGTTCAGCTTCTGATGTCCGTTTAGGGTTTAATCTGTACTTGAAAATGTTACCTGGGTTTAAATACATTTCAGTGTTTGCTAATATTATCATCTGTTTTGTTGCTTTACAGAAATATCGTGAGTCCGCATTCATCGTCAAACAGCCATTGCAAGAGTGAAAGGGCCATGCCGGTAAGTGTAAATTGGTTGTCATAATAAACTTAGCAATATATTTTATCACTAAAAAGTGACATTTCAACAGGTATCTCCATTATTTCATATTAGAAAAATATATGATATTCAGCATAGTACAGGCTGGATCAAAATTTTTTTTTTTCGTTTTTCGATTTTCTAATAGTGATAAAAACTTGTGCACAGCTATAACCATTAAGATTATGTTCTACACTATAGCAATTGGAAGTCATTAAATGCCTCCGCAAAGCCATTGAAGTTTCTAGCAAAAATATATTTGGACCTCACTTTGGCGAAATTTAAATATCAAATATCATCAAATAAGTAATAATACCCACATTAATTTCGAATAGTTATGTAGTCTTTTATATAAAAAAAAATTTGAAAGTAACATTTTTGGTGACATTCAATCGTACAAGAGCACGGTAGGATAACAATTTCTGCAAGTTGAGGGTAAGTTTTACTTGCAATCGAAAGTCGGACGTTATTCATAAAGATTGTTTACGTCGTGCTGTTGTGTGTTTTGATAATCATAAGTGAATTTAAATAATGATCAAAACTCGTAGTACTGTTTGTTGTCCTTTGTTTGGTACTAGTTGTCAAATGAAGGAAAATGTCCTTCCTACTTACGAAGACGTTATGAAGTACTGGGAGTGGACGAGATATCATCTTAAAAACCAAATGGCAATTCCGAAGGAACCAGTGTTTTCTGACATTGCTGAAATTGTATCACTGGATATTGAAAACATATGGGTAAAAGCCTCATTACCGATTGTGTCCCATACAAGGGTGATACAAATGATAAAATGCTACCATCTCAAGTGCAAGAATGTCTTGAAATCGATCTTCCGGCTTACAGAAGAGAAATAACAAGGCTTTGTGGCAACAAGTAAAGTTTTGTTCGACATTTCCTCGTAAATTTGGTGGTGCTATACGATTAATGGAGAAACAGCTTAAAAGGCCTCTTCAGTGGATAATATGTTTGATGCACATTTCACATGAACGAATTACCACTCAGGCACTTGTTTCTTCACCTTGATGGTACTACATCAGGACCCCGATCGTTTACTGGATTGATAGGCAAGCAATTGGAGAATTGCGAAGCTATGCCTGTTATTTTATTTCAACGAATTCAAGGTTCATTACCACCAATTGATAAAACTGATTTAAGCAGCGATCAATTATATTTGCATAGAATTGTTTCTGCTGTAACGAGTGGTGATTTCCCTAAGGATTTAGCAGACAAGTCTCCAGGAATGCTTTCACATGCAAGATGGCTTACCAGAGCTAATAGGATATTGCGATTATATGTAGCAACTGAGAATCCATCTCAAAATTTGCAGATTTTAGCTACTTTTATCGTAAAAGTGTATGCCCCGGTATGGTTTGCCATAAAATTAGCTCCAGGTTGTCAACACGCGGCCAAAATATTTTTCGAAGAGGTAAATTTCTCGTTATTTGCCCAGTGATCTTAAAAAGGTCATAGATCCAGTCATACGCAGAAACAGCTATGCTGCTCACCCAGAAAACATTTTATTATCAATGTTGACCGATGGTAAACAAGATCTGCGTGAATTGGCAGTGCAGCATATTTTGAAGGAACGCAAATCATCATTACCCTCTTCACCTAGAATATTTCAAGTGCCTAAATTAAACATAAACGCTGCTAGTTATGTTAGCCTTATTAATTGGAAAACAAACCAAATAACAGCTCCACCGTTACTCAGCGAGTTGTCCGAAGAAGAACTTACAGCGTTTGTGCAGAATAACTGTGGCAATGATTCTAACGCTCAGTTTCTACATCTGCCCAATCATACCCAAGCAGTAGAAAGGGCTGTCAAAATAACAACAGAAGCATCCGTATCTGCGTGTACAAAAAAAGCAAGAGAAGGGCTGATACAATCAAAGTTGGCTTCAAGAAAAATCATGCCGAAATTTGAAAGCAAGAGAGATTTTAAAGCAAAGTAGGCAGGTGATTTAGCTAATAATAAGTGTTGTAAAGTCTTTTGTTTATCAATTTGGACTTTTAAATGTTGTTTTTAATTAATACAAAGTGAAATTAGAAAATACATATTTGTCAGGATTTTTTTTAAACTTGATCATAATTGTGTTTTCTTTGGCTAGGATGCGGGGGCATAAGATGATAGTTTAAAAATACAAAAAAAATAGATTCTACATCGTTTTATAACTCCACAAGTTTTTATAACTATTAGAAACCAAATGTATAAAAATAAAAAAATCCCATACAAGCGTGATCCACCCTATGTACACTCAATAGAAAATAAGGGCCATCTCGCGACTGTTCCTTTATTCAAGTTTATTAAGCGTATCTAAAGCAATAAACTTAAAACTGAAAAAACGAATGCTATTTTTTATTGTAAAAAAATACTTAAAATAAATATCTGGACCACAGGTTATACGCCAAATACCGATAGCCGACGTCACGGTACACAGCAATTATAGACCTACACGCATGTGCGTAAATAGATTACATGCCAAGGCCGTTCAAGTGGGAAATGTGTCGGATGACGTGTAATCCGAAGCTTTCCCATTTAACGGCCGAGGTGTGTATATTATTTTTCTGCTCAACGGAGCCGGCTGGCGGCAACTTAGTTTAGCGCAGCGGCCGGCAATGTGCTGTTTGCTGGCCGGAGTGCAGAAAATTCAATTTCAGTTTTGTAATTTTTTTGACGTCCCATCCGAGTGACTGCTTTGGCATTCGACATGCCCCAAAAGGTTAATTGAGCTTACCGTGGGACTAAGATTGTGTCCTTTAGTACCTACCGTTTGGTAGCCAAAGTTTCGTAACCAGCTTCGAAATGGGAATAAAATCCCAATAGATAACTGGCTTTAAGTCGTTCCTTATCATTGCCGATTTGTAACCAGGTTTTTGTACCAAATCCAGCTTCGAAATGGGAAATTTAATCCCATTTCATATCTGGCTACCAGGCGGGAAACCGTATTTCCCATTTGACAACCAGCTACCAAACCTGGCTACCAAACGGTACTAAAGGGATTGTGTAAGAATGTCCCATGATATTTCTGTTTCCAGGTGGGCTGGTACAGTCAGCGCGCAACAGCCAATAAGGATACGCCTCACCTTCAGCGGTTCCGCCGCACAGCGCCCATGAAATGACCCCACCCTTACGTCATTACCATTACTAATGACTCATGTAATTTTAAGCGAATAAATCGTTTCTGTTGTACAGGACGACGACATGTTTTGGACTGATTTAAGTTTTGTAGTAATTTATTAGTGATATATTATTTTAGTTAGATAAATAATAGAGTGACTTATTGCGTTCGATTGTCGTATTTTATTCGAGATTTGGTTACATTGAAGTATAAATTATTTTTACAATTTTATCACATTATTATTTAGCGATACCTCACAATCCTTGACAGGAAAGAAATATCTACCCTTTTCCAGGCCCCAAGAAACTAGCAGGTTTTGCCACAACAATCACAATAATTATTGGTGATTTATTTTAATACTAGTCACTTACGCCTAAAGTCAAATCCAATTTAACCTTTTGTATGCCAACGACTGATATATTGGCACCACAGATTCAACACCAAAGACCGATATAATAAGCCTTTGACCACAGATCAATATTTATGGTATACTCTTGGGTCGACTCATTCGTTTTTCGTCACGTTCCTAAATTTGTCCGATTCTGCTTTCGTCACCCATTCTTCTTTCGTCAAGTTAGTCTGCAGTCATTGTCGTCTTTGACCATAATAAGTTGTTGACCTTTTTCTTATTTCGACTCAATCGTTTTTTGTCATTTCGTATTTGGTCATATTCTAAGTTGGTACCGACTTAAGACTATGAAAATATAGATTTAACAGCGAACATGCCGAAAGTAAATTATGACGAGTTATGAACAAGACGGATTAAGATAACGACGAACAACAAATTTGACCGAAGATGAGAAAGACCATCGACGATCGTGACGAATAAAGAATGGGTGACGAAAGCAGAATCGGACAAATTTAAGAACGTGACGAAAAACGAGCGAGACGACCCAAGAGTATACCATATTTATGAGCGTAAAATTCAATTTCAGTTTTGATATTTTGTTGACGTGGTATCTTGGTGACAAATATGGTATTTGATATGGTGTCAAAAAGGTTAAACCTAGACATTTAGATTACAAGGTTGAAACTCCATTGCCAAGTAGTCGATATAGTGTATGGATTCAGCTCTTGATTCTTCAAATTCTGTCCTGTCATCATCGTTATTTTCTAAACAAAAAATGTACATAATTTAGTCTAGTAGTAGAAGACAACAATACATAGGACAAACGAGAAAGGGGTAACGAAAAAGTTGGGAAACCGTGTACTAGATATTGTGACGGCCTCAAAAAATGATTGGATCATTTACGTGGCCTGAATTTAGCGTTGAAAATGTCGGGAAAAATCAAATTGTTTTTTTCGGGAATGTATGAAAATTTCGTTTTTTTCGGGTTTTTACAGAAATAATCAATGCCACTGTCTCTGTCACTCCTTGCCATCTATTTCAATTGACTTTTCTTCAATGACATGGCGTTATCCTGGTAAAAGTAAAAATTAGATCTAATTCGCATTGGTTTAGAGTTGAAAATTATAGTGGAAACTTTCATTGATTTCATTCGAAAAAAATCCGGAAAAAAACAAGCTATTTGGAAAGAATCTGGATTTAATCCGGAAATTTTCAACGCTA
Source organism: Thaumatotibia leucotreta (assembly GCA_025490895.1). NCBI lineage: Eukaryota > Metazoa > Arthropoda > Insecta > Lepidoptera > Tortricidae > Thaumatotibia > Thaumatotibia leucotreta. The sequence goes on along the minus strand of JALPQI010000896.1, from coordinate 28,117 downwards.
GTTACGAGATGGCTATAAAACGGTACGAAAGGGACGCAGGTATAATAACGGTCTACTCTAAAGTAGGGGCATCGAAAGAAGTCGTTTTTGACGTTTGTTTGCACATGAAGTTCTATAAATGATCACAGTTATACTAAAATAATGGAGCAAATGTCAAACTTCATTGTTGCCTGTACGGAATAGTGATGTTACTACTGTTGCTGCAATTTACCGATACGTCAATCGAAGTAAATAAGTAAACCTTTTTTATGGAGGTACGAATAATTGCTATAATAGTAGGTACGCACATATTTCCTACAAGTTTGTCATGGTTTCGACAGGTCCTCGCGAGCCCTATTTAAGAATATAATTACAGTGGAAACTGGATAAGTGGAATCGCAAGGGACCGACTGTTTAGTTCCGCTTATCCAGGTTTTCCACTTAACCAGGTTCAAGTAAAACGTAATCCCACTTACAGAGGCTCTCGCTAACAGAGGTTGTGGATGCTATGAATTTTGCTTATAGAGGTCACGCTCACGTCCTATCCGTTCTATAAAACATCCTACCTAAATGCGACTTTTACGTCATTATGACGTCACCGGCACCAAAGTTTCGCTGCCTGCTAATGATATTAAGTAAGATTACCAAACACTTTTTTAATTCGGATTACCTAACACTTTTTTAATGGCAAGTACCAGATCTAACGCCCTTTCACACTTGACTGAAAATTATACGACGGTAAAATCGAGCGTTTCACAACACTATTGTGAGCTGTCAAAAACGACTTTTTTCGATGGATCGATCGATTTTAGGACATAAATGATCGATCATTTATATCTGAGTGACGCAGCTATGGTACTCACTGGGCGGGGGTCAGTGGAACGGCATGTGGCCCGGGTTGGCCATGGTCGCCATGCGCATGTACAGTCGACAAAAAAGTCTCCTTTACAGCTCACAAGTGCAAACATCTTACCACGGATGCGCGATACACATAGAAACTCGGTTGCAACGAACGCTCATGCTGTCGCGTGACGCGACAGCATGAGCGTGTTTGCACGTGTTTGCAGCGTGTTTGCACTTGTGAGCTGTAAAGGAGACTTTTTTGTCGACTGTACGTGGTGTGTGGCCGCGAGAGGGCGGACTGTCGGGCAGCGTTTCCTTAGTGAATAACACTGCTGTACTCACTGGGGGTCAGTGGAACGGCATGTGGCCCGGGTTGGCCATGTAAATTATAGTGGAAACTTTCATTGATTTTATTCGAAAAAATCCGGGAAAAAACAAGCTATTTGGAAAGAATCGGGATTTAATCCGGAAATTTTCAACGCTAGTTACAAGACTTTGGCTATAAAACTGTACTAAAGGGACGCAGGTATGATAGCGGTCTACTCTAGGGCAGGGATCGGAACCGGTTTTTTAGAAACACCTCGATATAGCTCAATATTTTAAAATGTTTTACGCTCTTTATCTAGTATTCAACATTTTATGTAATTATTAACATCATATATCAATTATTCCATTAACAAAAAAAAATATAAACCGAAGAACGAAAAAGAACGGAATTCGAACCATTCTTTTGTATGGTGCAAAAACCGTTATCCGATCCCTGCTCTAGGGTATAAATGATCGATCATTTATATCGGAGTGCCGCAGCTACGGTACTCACTGGGCGGGGGTCAGTGGAACGGCATGTGGCCCGGGTTGGCCATGGTCATTGCGCATGTACGTGGTGTGTGGCCGCGAGAGGGCGGACTGTCGGGCAGCGTTTCCTTAGTGAATAACACTGCTGTACTCACTGGGGGGGTCAGTGGAACATGTGGCCCGGGTTGGCCATGGTCATTGCGCATGTACGTGGTGTGTGGCCGCGAGAGGGGCGGACTGTGGCCGGGCAGCGTTTCCTTAGTGAATAACACTAAGGAAACGCTGCTTTCAGGGGGAGTTTTCGGTACCGCGCAAGTAAATGTTGGAACAATATTCCTCCACCGATTCGTAGTTTAAAGAATAAACAAACATTTAAAAACAATTATCGTTTACACCTTTTAAATGAACAAAAAGAAAGATGCTGAAACTCCCTTATTACGTCACTATGTTACTCTATACATAACACAATTCCTACAAAATATATTACCGCAACTCGCGATGTACACTATCACACATAAATACTTAATTACACTAGCACAACACTTACACAAATACGACATACACGAAAATAGTTCTGCGCTATAAAGCGTTGCACAACCCTTTTTTTATATATATAAGGTCCTGGCAGAATATCAGCGATGTGGCTTGCCGCATCTCCATGCTGAGATTAATACATATTGATCCATCTCCATCGCCAATTCTCTGCCACGACACATGGTTGTTCTTTCTTATTTTCTTGTAATAACAATAGTTTTTATTTAATTTTAAGCTGCATGCTAAATCACTTTTTGTAATTTATAATCACCATGTATGTTGTGGGAATGAATAAAGTGTTTATCTATCTATCTATCTAACACTGCTGTACTCACTGGGCGGGGGTCAGTGGAACGGCATGTGGCCCGGGTTGGCCATGGTCATTGCGCATGTACGTGGTGTGTGGCCGCGAGAGGGCGGACTGTCGGGCAGCGTTTCCTTAGTGAATAACACTGCTGTACTCACTGGGGGGGTCAGTGGAACGGCATGTGGCCCGGGTTGGCCATGGTCATTGCGCATGTACGTGGTGTGTGGCCGCGAGAGGGCGGACTGTCGGGCAGCGTTTCCTTAGTGAATAACACTGCTGTACTCACTGGGGGGGTCAGTGGAACGGCATGTGGCCCGGGTTGGCCATGGTCATTGCGCATGTACGTGGTGTGTGGCCGCGAGAGGGCGGACTGTCGGGCAGCGTTTCCTTAGTGAATAACACTGCTGTACTCACTGGGGGGGTCAGTGGAACGGCATGTGGCCCGGGTTGGCCATGGTCATTGCGCATGTACGTGGTGTGTGGCCGCGAGAGGGCGGACTGTCGGGCAGCGTTTCCTTAGTGAATAACACTGCTGTACTCACTGGGGGGGTCAGTGGAACGGCATGTGGCCCGGGTTGGCCATGGTCATTGCGCATGTACGTGGTGTGTGGCCGCGAGAGGGCGGACTGTCGGGCAGCGTTTCCTTAGTGAATAACACTGCTGTACTCACTGGGGGGGTCAGTGGAACGGCATGTGGCCCGGGTTGGCCATGGTCATTGCGCATGTACGTGGTGTGTGGCCGCGAGAGGGCGGACTGTCGGGCAGCGTTTCCTTAGTGAATAACACTGCTGTACTCACTGGACAGTGAAGGAAAGAGAACGGCAACGGATAGATGCATTGGAAATGTGGTGTTGGAGAAGAATGCTCCGAACATCGTACCAACATCTCAATTTTAAATGAACTTAAGATTAAGGAAAGACTGTCTGCCGTTGTACAAAAGAAAATACTCACCTACTTTGGACATGTTTCTCGCAGAGGTCCAGACTCAGTAGAAAGACAGGTCGTGCAGGGCCGAGTCAATGGCTCCAGATCGCGAGGCCGTTCACCAATGAGATGGACGGACCAAATTAAATCGCTTACAAATGCCCCGGTCAACGAATGTGCTCACAACGCTCAGGCCAGAGAGAATTGGAGGAGAGTAGTACAACGTGCCACCGCAACACCGCAAGGGTGATCACGACAGCTCTGCCAAGAGCTTACGCCTAAGAAGAACTCACTGGGCGGGGGTCAGTGGAACGGCATGTGGCCCGGGTTGGCCATGGTCGCCATGCGCATGTACGTGGTGTGTGGCCGCGAGAGGGGCGGACTGTCGCCGGGCAGCGTTTCCTTAGTGAATAACACTGCTGTACTCACTGGGGGTCAGTGGAACGGCATGTGGCCCGGGTTGGCCATGGTCGCCATGCGCATGTACGTGGTGTGTGGCCGCGAGAGGGGCGGACTGTCGCCGGGCAGCGTTTCCTTAGTGAATAACACTGCTGTACTCACTGGGGGTCAGTGGAACGGCATGTGGCCCGGGTTGGCCATGGTCGCCATGCGCATGTACGTGGTGTGTGGCCGCGAGAGGGGCGGACTGTCGCCGGGCAGCGTTTCGTTCTTGAACACGGCTACGCATTTCCATTGGTTCAGGTATTGCACTGGAAATTTAAAAAATAACTTTTTAGTACAGATGGTGCCTTTTTTAGGCTTTAGTGCGAGAAGTGTGTCATTTTACGTCAGGTCCAAAACTTCGGAGGGCCACCTGTAGGTACTAAAAAACGTCATACGAGACACGTGCAAAAAGGAAATTCGTAACTCGTGTCGATTTAAAATACTCCCTATCGGTCGTGTCTTAAAACATCGCCACTCGTTTCGAATTTCATGTTTTTCGCACTTGTGTCGTAATGTACTAATAAATTTTGGATGTCACATACCAAAAAAATAATAGAATGTCAGAGGTCAGTTGATGCCGGTACCGCTCGGCCACTCTGTCTTCATCATCATCTATGATAGTCCACTGCTGGACGTAGGCCTCTCCTATTAACTAAGAAGTAGTCTAGTATTTATAATTTATATAGTATTAAGTAGTGTGACTAATTGGAAAAAAATAAAAACACAAATCAAAATATTTAGTAAAAAAAATATTTCAGTCACAAAAACTTAAAAAAACTGTTATTAATAATGTACGCAAAATTTAGATGATATATGAAATAATAGCAGTCAATAAGAAAGTGAAAACTAAGGTAAAACTACACATTATAATAAATTAAATTGGAATTCCTTTAATTATTCTACTAAATTACTAAACATAGATTCAACATTAACCGCAAACTTTATTAAAATAATATTGGAAAAAAAATCATGTCATGAAAATAAAAAAATACTGTTGTGCGAGGTAAGTACAGATGTGAAGCTTTGGTTAAATATAATAGACAAGATACTAAAGCATAATAATTGTAAGCAAATTACTATTTCACATTGGATTTTTAAAACGATTATCGTTCGAATTTGTCGTACTCGTAATTTTTTTACTTATCGCTTATCGCGCCACACGTATGAGTAGTGTTCCAACGACGTCATCACCATCCAGTTAACGCCAGAAAGAGCTAATAGCGTGCATCTGTTAAAATAATAACGTCACCTAACGCTCAATATCATCGGGTATAACTAATTTTTCTCCAACCAGAAAGAAAGAAAAAATGTTTATTTGTGACAAACGACGGAATGAGAATGCGTTCGCCTAGACTTACATATGCCCGCCTTCCACTGCGACTTTAACGTACACCGCTGGTGTGACTTCCAGCCGTCAACTGCATACTAGCACTTGGCCAGCGATGAACGTGAAACGGAGCCATTAATGAGTCGGTTCCGCTCGCAGTGCAAGGCGGGCATTACACATGCACGCTAAATCCGTCGCTAAAATAACAAGACGCCAATAACCTGCGACCCTTTAAGCCTATCAGACAGACAGCCCTCAATTCACGCTAGGATCAAAAATTAAGAAAATCAAGATGGCGGCCATTTTTCATCATTTTGACCACGGATCAAAAGACGCCAATAACCTAGCATCAGGATACTCAGCCAAGTTGCCAATCGCTAACGCTCAGAAGCGTATCGTAGTTTTCCTTCTCTCACTCTTTCATATTAGTGCGACAAAGACAATTAGCTGACTTTCGTTTACGATTGACAATTAGCGATTGGCAACTTGTAGCACCCAGTTCACTTACTTTTCCACAGCCGCACGCTACAATCGTCCCCGGAGGAAGCCAACAGTGTGCCGGTAACGTTCCAGGAGACGCGCCATACATACGAGTAGTGTTCCAACGACGCCATCACCTTTATCAACTCAGTAAAGCACATGTCGCTCCGGAATAGACTATCCGTCCCTCTTTTATTAATATAGTTGGTAAAAGATGGTAAGTCTATCTCGCGGCGACATATTGTCGCACCAATCCTGTGCTAATCCTGCAGTTGTCCCCAGAAAGAGCTAATAGAGTGCATATGTTATAATAATAACGTCACCTTTCGATCAAAATTATCGGGTATAACTCAACCAGAAAGAAACAGACACGCTACAGTCTACCCTAAAAGACAACATTAAGGGACCCATTGAATCCTCAGATATCGATTCACATCAAAAATTAAGAAAATCAAAATGGCGGCCATTTTTCTTCATATTGACCACGGATCAAAAGACGCCAATAACCTAGCATCAGGATGCTCAGTCAAGTTGCCAATCACTAACGCTCCGTAGCGTATCGTAGTTTTCCTACTCTCACTCTTTCATATTAGTGCGACAAAGACAGTAAGCTGACTTTCGTTTACGATTGTCAACTAAGCGTTAGCGATTGGCAACTTGTCTAACCCATTCAATGCCGAAGACGCGAATTCGCGTCCTATGTATGCGTAAACGTGATGCCGAGGACGCAAATTCGCGTCCTCGAGTTATTTCTTTTTTTTTGCTAGAAATCAACTGTACTTAAAAGCTGATACCAAAATGTTATTTTATTTATGGAGGATAATATTATACCGTCGCTGATTTCTGGATTCAATGCATTTGTAATTTTCATAATTCTTATCTCGGATGCCGAAGACGCGAATTCGCGTCCTGTGTATGCGTAAACAAGATGCCGAGGACGCGAATTAGCGTCCTTCAAGTGTGAAATAACCTAATGCCGCAGACGCGAATTCGCGTCCTTGAAGTGTGATAATATAACCTAATGCCGCGGACGCGAATTCGCGTCCATTGAAATGTTAACGTGATGCCGTGGACGCGAATTCGCGTCGTCGCGTAGAAGGCGGCGGCGCTGCGTGATAATTAAAAATATGGAGCGTCAGCAATGAATGGGTTAAAGCTGATACCAAAATGTTATTTTATTTATGGAGGATAATATTATACCGTCGCTGATTTCTGGATTCAATGCATTTGTAATTTTCATAATTCTTATTTCGGATGCCGAAGACGCGAATTCGCGTCCTGTGTATGCGTAAACAAGATGCCGAGGACGCGAATTAGCGTCCTTCAAGTGTGAAATAACCTAATGCCGCAGACGCGAATTCGCGTCCTTGAAGTGTGATAATATAACCTAATGCCGCGGACGCGAATTCGCGTCCATTGAAATTTTAACGTGATGCCGTGGACGCGAATTCGCGTCGTCGCGTAGAAGGCGGCGGCGCTGCGTGATAATTAAAAATATGGGGCGTCAGCAATGAATGGGCTAAGCACCCAGTTCACTTACTCTTCCACAGCCGCACGCTACAATCGTCCCCAGAGGAAGCCAAGAGTGTGCCGGTAACGTTCCAGGATACGCGCCACACATACGAGTAGCGTTTCAACGACGCCATCACCTTTATCAACTCAGTATAGCACATGTCGCTCCGGAATAGACTATCCGTCCCTCTTTTATTAATGTAGTTGGTAAAAGATGGTAAGTCTATCTCGCGGCGACATATTGTCGCACCAATCCTGTGCTAATCCTGCAGTTGTCCCCAGAAAGAGCTAATAGAGTGCATATGTTATAATAATAACGTCACCTATCGATCAAAAACATCGGGTATCGAAATAGGTAGTGCCATTTCACGGGAACTCGGTGCGTAAGCTTAGTATGGATATACCTTTTAACCCCGGGATTTTGCATGAAAGTTCTAAGTCTACGTTTTGTCATCAAAAGAAATAGATTGACAGTTGAGAATATCTAAAAAAAAATTGTTTGCTATTATAATTTTAAAGAAAGCAAGGAATAAACGATCTAAAATATAATTTGTACAGGTTACAGCAAGAATTCACTTTTTGATTAAGACGTGTAATTGTCTACCTCTGTTTTTTTTTATGTAATTAGTTGTTTTGTAACTAAAATAGTAATATTTAAATAATATTGATCTAATACAAAAAACTTGGCATCATATAGTCGCTTTTTCATGAAGATTTTTTGTGTGAAGCATGGATTTAATAGTCAAATTCTTTTTTGTTTTACTGCAGCTTTTTAGCAACATGCTGTGTCTCCCATTTTTTTTAACAATAGGTATTTCTGCAAAAGTACCAAAATAATATGCTATCTACATGCGAACATGTGCCGCATAATCTTTGCACGTTCATAAAAAAAAGTCACGAATGTGTTATATTATTCGCCGGTGCTGTATGTTGATGTTTGGTTTAAAAGTATTACTGAATAAATAATATACGTAGGTATTTATAATGACAAAATCTTTTTTTTAATCTTCTTAATTTAGGTCAATAATATAGGGTGTCCCAAAAATAACGCAAGATTTAAATGTAATGAAATGCATCCTTTTTTCGACCAATTCCAATTTTTTTCCTGACACACAAAGTACACAGCATAGGATTAAGTATTATAATTGCAAATCGCCCAGCAGCCCTGGTCTCCTTGAGGAAAAACGGTTTTGACCCCATTTTCTGACCGTTTTTCGTTCATTTCAGTGAATCTCAAATATTCCGATTTAACATAATTGTTTATTTTTATGGGGTTATTAATAGTCAAAGATCTATGTTAGCAAACTGTCGATCGCCCATGGTTTGAAGGAGGGGATTTCATACTGCAGCAACGAAATTCACCCATATTTATGCAAATTTAATAGAATTTTTTTAAAAAGGAGTGCTATGTTACAGCAAACCCTTTGAAGTAATTTCTCAGCATACTTTACCATGCTAAACCCTATTCTTTGTACTGTATGATTAAATCAAGAAATAAGAAAGTCAAACAAGAAATAAGTATTTTTCATCGATTTCAAATCTTGCGTTATTTTTGGGACACCCTATAGTTATTTTGAAAAAACCGAGCCCGGAAATCCCAAGTCTTATCCATATTATGCTTAATGTTTAAGGTCATTCACCCGAAATGGCACTACCTATTCCGATCACTGGGTATAACTCAACCAGAAAGAAACAGACACGCTACAGTCTACCCTAAAAGACAACATTAAGGGACCCATCGAATCCTCAGATATCGATTCACATCAAAAATGAAGAAAATCAAGATGGCGGCCATTTTTCTTCATTTTGACCACGGATCAAAAGACGCCAATAACCTAGCACCAGGATGCTCAGCCAAGTTGTCAATCGCTAACGCTCACGTATCGTAGTTTTCCTTCTCTCACTCTTTCATATTATTGCGACAAAGACAGTAAGCTGACTTTTGTTTACGATTGGCAACTTGTCTAAACACCCAGTTCACTTACTTTTCCACAGCCGAACGCTACAATCGTCCCCAGAGGAAGCCAAGAGTGTGCCGGTGACGTTCCAGGAGACACGCCATACACAGGAATAGTGTTCTTCGAACGCCGCCATCACTTCCGTCTTGAAGCGCACATTGGTGCCGTTTGTCGAGGTTGCATCTCTGTGACACAAAACACTTGATGATTATTTGATCTGGTTTTTATCGTCCGATAAACGGTAAAAGCGGGAAGTAATTACTGACCTACTAACGCCAACTAGCGTTGAAAATTTCCGGATTAAATCCCGATTCCCGATTTTCCGGATTATTTCGAAAAAATCAATGAAAGTTTCCACCATTATTTTCAACTCTAAACCAATGCGAATTAGATCTAATTTTCACTTTTACCAGGATAACGCGATGTCATCGAAGAAAAGTCAATTGAAATAGATGGCAAGGAGTGCCAGTGACAGTGACATTGATTATTTCTGTAAAAACCCAAAAAAAACGGGAATAAACAAAATTTTTATATATTCCCAAAAAACATTCATTTTTTTCCGACATTTTCAACGCTAACGCCAACTTCGAAATTCGTGAAATTCGATGATTTGTCTGTCACTCCAATGAAGACATCTAGAGTGGGATAGACGGGCAGTGGGTTCGAGTCCCGGCTGTGACTCACGTGACAGGCTCTATCTTGACGATCCTGACGTCTCTGGTAGCGACGGCTAGGAGATGGAACGAGCGGCCGAGGTTGGGCGCGAAAGCGATGTCGTTGACAGGCTCCTGCACTGATGAGAGGCAGTGGGTTCGAGTCCCGGCTGTGACTCACGTGACAGGCTCTATCTTGACGATCCTGCCTACGAAGCTGGAGGTTCCGGGTTCGAATCCCGGCGAGGGCATTCTTTGTGTATTTATTTATCACAAATGTTTGTTCCTTGGCTGTCTATGTATTTAAGTATCTATATGTATCTATTTATTATATATATCGTCGCCTGGTATCCACATCACAAGCCTTAATTGAGCTTACCGTGGGACTAGGTCGATTTGTGTCAAGATGTCCCAAGATATTTATTATTATTATTTATTATAAGCGATGTCGTTTACAGGCTCCTGCACTGATGAGAGGCAGTGGGTTCGAGTCCCGGCTGTGACTCACGTCATCATCATCATCAGCCTATGATAGTCCACTGCTGGACGTAGGCCTCTCCTATTAACTACGCGTATAGACGCATTAGGAGGTAAATGCCCATAATCGCCACGCTGGGCAAGCGGATTGGCGATCGCAGTAATGTGTCCACTATAATGACGCTGCTGCCCATCATCAATCTTTTATGAAATAACTAATGGTAAGTGACACTTCAATCCCTTAGTCGACTCTTACGACACCCGCAGGAGGAGTTGGGGTGGTGACAAATGAATTCTTACTGCCGTCACCACACGGCTGACTCACGTGACAGGCTCTATCTTGACGATCCTAACGTCTCTGGTAGCGACGGCTAGGAGATGGAAGGAGCGGCCGAGGTTGGGTGCGAAAGCGATGTCGTTTACAGGCTCCTGCACTGATGAGAGGCAGTCGGTTCGAGTCCAGCGGCGAGAAGCTTCGCTGTATCTGAAAAACACATTTTATATTGAAAATCATGCCTAAAAAGTTGTACGGGTGTTCCACTAGCCACTGAAAACCACTGAAATCTCAAAAAAAAAATTGCCTTTTTCATATAAAATATCGATCGTGATCAATCAATCGGTCAAAATGTATGAAAAAGACAAATTATTTTTTTTTTATTTCGTGTTTGGCCCCATATTAAAAGTTGTTCAGTATAGCCTACTAAATCACCCCGTTCAAGGTTTTCAGTGGCTCGTAGAACACCCTGTAAAATGGTGATATAAAATAAAAAACATGAATCTATTAATGATTTTGAACAACTTTTAATTATAGGACCAAATATGAAAGAGAGAAAATAAATGTTGTCCCATAGAAATGGACTGAGATAGGTTGACCAAAATGTACGGAAACGTCGTTTTTTTCTTGAGATTAAAAAAATAACCGTGTTTTGGTGGGTACACTAAAATCATTCGAATATTTATAAAAAAGACTCTATACAGTGTGTTACCACAACCCGGGCTTATATGAAAATGGGTAATAATACGCATTACCAGCAATAGTTTATAAGTACTAACATTTGACAAATATTAAATCTGTACAATTACGTTTATTTCTTCCGAACGATCAATATAACGCGTGTACTGCTTAGTTGTAAAACATTGCCAATGGCTCCGATCTGTCATTGTCAAGTCCAAATTTAACATTCATGATGTACATTAGTGTCTCAATTAACTTTTCTTAGTACGTCAATTACCATTAAAATTTGAATTTTGAATCAATTTAATGATCATGGTTTAGCTAAAAATCTGTATCGTATTCCTCGCTTTCGATAAAAGCCTGTATCATGGTAACACACTGTATAAAGATAGGGCTTAATCTCTAAATGCGTAAAAAGTAAGTATTGTGTGTGTTAGCGCATTAAGGATGATTTTGGATTACCGAGGATTTTTAAACTTAAATAACGTTTTCTCTTAACGATTCTTCTATATTAACAATCATATCATTCATATCGAATGTGGACTGTATATCTGTATACATAACTACTTAACTAGGTATGCACTCGCACGTATAGCGTAAGTACCGAAATACCTAAACTAAATTAGACATCGTGTCCCTTTCGCTCTTTCTAAAACACCGAAAGGGACAAACAATACTTAGCGGCATGAATAAGGGGGTAAGACTATAAGCGCAAGATTTACTCGTAAATGAAGTACTTTTCCGCTTTGGTAATCAATTACAAAACGGTGAAAAATAATTCTTCTTACGTAAATTATAAATATCAGATGTCATATACCAAAGAAAAACGACCAAGATCACCTATGTCCGAGGTGGGTGGGGGTGTCATAGGTGATCTTGGTCGTTTTTCTTTGGTATATGACATCTGATATTTATAATTTATATAGTATTAAGTAGTGTGACTACTGGAGAAAAATTAAAAGTACAAATCAAAGTATTTAGTTAATAAATAATTTGATTTGTGTTTTCGCAATATGTTCTTCTTACGTAGCTAAATACGAAACCATAATTACGAAAACGGACCAAAGGTAAATAACAATGTAACCAGTAGTACATATACTCACTCATAGATGAAGACCTTCCCGTTGCAGGCGACGCCCTTGTCTCGTCACTCCCCACGGCTATCATTGGCTCACTGTCACCACTGGGCCTACTGACTCACTCATAGATGAACACCTTCCCGTTGCAGGCGACGCCCTTGTCTCGTCACTCCCCACGGCTATCATTGGCTCACTGTCACCACTGGGCCTACTGACTCACTCATAGATGAACACCTTCCCGTTGCAGGCGACGCCCTTGTCTCGTCACTCCCCACGGCTATCATTGGCTCACTGTCACCACTGGGCCTACTGACTCACTCATAGATGAACACCTTCCCGTTGCAGGCGACGCCCTTGTCTCGTCACTCCCCACGGCTATCATTGGCTCACTGTCACCACTGGGCCTACTGACTCACTCATAGATGAACACCTTCCCGTTGTAGGCGACGCCCTTGTCTCGTCACTCCCCACGGCTATCATTGGCTCACTGTCACCACTGGGCCTACTGACTCACTCATAGATGAACACCTTCCCGTTGCAGGCGACGCCCTTGTCGTTGACCGGCACGACCGCGCTCGCCGTGTTGGGCTCGTCACTCCCCACGGCTATCATTGGCGGGTTCACTCTGTAATATTCACAATCACATCAAAACTCTATTTTCAATCCTAAAGGTTCACGTGTCAGATTGGGATGGACCTAGTAATACGCAGAATTCCCATTAAATATACAGGATTACTATTTCACCAGTACAATAAATCAACATACGTAATACAGTAGAACCCGCTTAATGCGATCACGTTTCATACGATTTCCCGCATAATACGCCATTTTATGCCGGTCCCTGCAAGTTTATTCGTATTTTCCTATATTTTTGTACGGTTAATACGATTCATTATCCCGTTTAATAGCATTTGTACGACCCAAGTTACATTGACGTACGGCATTATTTACCTATAGATGTAAGCAGGAAGGTTATAATTTTACCATACCGATTGAAATTAGACTGGAAAAAATAATTCTACCGATCGCTGCTCCTTTGTATGTAACTTTGTTGCACTGACTAAGCGACCGGTAAAGTTCATAATCCCATCGCATACACCTGCATGTGCAACCTTAGTACAATTTGTTTAATTTATTTATTTTCTTTATCTGTGTATCCGAATCAGTAGTAATATACCATACCCAACATACTAGCATTTTTTGTTACTAGGTACCCCATTGGAACAAAAAAACTAAAATACTAATGTTCGAACTTATCCGCAAATCAAACAAGAAATGTGGACGTATTACGCATCTATCGACGTGCATAACTAGCAAAACGCTCGAACTGTCAACTGTTTGTTTAAAATGTCATCGCGAACGGTTTGGCGGGGGCGGGTTGGATCACCCCTCCCCGCCGCCTTCGTCATACCGCACCGTTGTCGCCTTGTAATTAGTGCGCCCATTATGTAACATTTTGCATCAAGGTTATCCTTCATGCCAAATGCTTCATTTGATATAAACAAAAATTAAAAAAAATTATAATTTTGTTTGATAAATTTGATCTATTATCGATACCAGTGATATGGTGAAATTTATTGTACCGGTGAATATTATGTAATGGGACGTATGCGTTCATATGCATAGGTGATATATATTTTGTGTAAGTAATCATTATTGCATAGTAAGTAAAGTAGTACAAAAGGCGAACTAAGTGCCATAAGGCATTCTCTATGAATCAACTAACACGCCAATACCATTTAGTTTAATTTGATCCCTCGATAATACAGTGTAAATAGGAACAGCTTGCAAAAGAGTAATTTAGGGAATGTACAGTGTGTGGCCCTTAACACGGGAGAAAAATGAAATGAGTGACTCCTTAGACTATCAGCAATAATCCTGTATAGGTGAAAAACTTAAGAAAGTCACCTGTTGTATGTGTGAGTAATGTGTTCGAATAGGCGTTTGTTTTGTTTGTGTACTAATTTTAAACATGTGTTCTCTATTCGAATACGTGACTCACACATACAGCAGGTGACTTTCTTAAGTTTTTCACCTATAAAGGTCTTAGTGTTTCAAAGTGGTTAAGTTCGGAGATATTGTCATTCAAAGCTATGGACCTATAGTACTGGATCTTGGCATCACGATGTCGTAGCTTGTCAGTCGCAATACATCTTGATAGTATACCAGGTACGAAGTCATAACAATAATTTTGTTTTTATTTTTACACTAATTTGCTAAGGTTTAAAAAAAAATTGTACAGTTTTCAATGATTTAAAAATAATAAGTTATTGATAACTTTTAATTCAAGTAAATTAATCCATATTAATGAAAAATACATGAACAAAAAATTACAAAATAAATATTTTTTTTTTTATTACAATATGTGGAAATGATTGTTGATCAGCTTATTAATGCACCGTTTAAATTTTCACCCCGGTTGTAGGCCACACACTGTATAGTGGCGTTCATAATCGCATGGACAATTTATGAATGAATTCATTCATAAACTGTCCATGCAATTATGAACCCCATTGTACAATCGACAACACACCTGTGAACTCAGGCAAAAAGCCAAAAATATGTAAACAGAACTTTATTGCCTGGACATAAAGGTGTGTATACATATTTCTGGCACTTTGTCTGTATCCACAGCTGTGTTGTCGATTGTACATATTATAAGTTATAATTTGACGACATTTTTGCAGAAAGCGACTAACTACTATTTTTCGTCAATCTGACTCTGACTTGAACTTTAATATATTGAGTTTAGTCACTAAAAATCGAAGTTGGACGTTTTCTGATCATTTTAGCTTTAGAGTTTTACAAAAACAGATTATGATCACAATACATAGTCAAAAGCTACGAACAAATAAAACATGGAAGCTGCACGCCATACTAAATGACCTTTCAAAAACGGTCCTGAATTGTAGTTGACAAGTGTCATCCCCTCTTTAATGCATCACGGCAAAGAATTTCAATATCAACCTATAAAAACTTAAGCCGCCATTTAAAGATAGTTGTGATTGGTCCATCAAACTTTTGATTGGTTATATTCTATAAACATTTGTCAAAGATGTTGCGCCGAAATATGCGCGGTGTTAAGAAAAGCGCTATGTCCTGCCCATCTTGGCACAATTGAACAATTGTTTTTGGGGGCATTTTTGAGCTGGCGTTAGACATCCATATTATATATGTATGGTCGCAGGTCAAAAGTGAACATACCTCGATAACGAGGGGTTCCATGAGAGACAGCTGATGGAAACCTTCGTCGGGATCTCGTGCTGCAGCGTCCACTGCGCTAGGTTCATCACGTCGGGCGCTTCGTATATCCTACAAATATTCATAAATACGAGGTGAAATTTTAATGGTTGTTAAAAAAAGAACAAGAAAAAATTAAGCATAGCTTAAACAAAAAAAAATGAGGCAGGTCTTTCAACTTAGCGGACGCTACATAGAAAATCAATATTTTTTTGGAAGAAAAATTATTCCGCCGAACGCAACCATTAAAATTTCACCTTCAAATTCATACCTCATACCTTCCAACAATCTCTGACAATAGAAAAAAAAACAAAAAATAAATGGTGCAAAAAGTTTGCTGCCTATTTGAACATTTTAATTTGCGCCATTTTTACTGACAAGCTGGTTGGCCAGAGTATATTTATACAACTACTAGTGCCAGTGCAGGTACTGCAATGTAATTTATCTATACTCTGTTTGGTTAGGTATTTTAAAAACGGTGAATAAACTTGCAGTATCTTTTTATTGAAAAATGCATTTAAAAATCCAAACTACGTACGTAATGAATCAAAACAATGTAAATCACTGTATTTCCTTGTTATATTATGTATATTTGCTAAAACTTATTTTCTACTCGTAGTTTTCAATAAAAAGATACTGCAAGATTGTTTACCTTTTTTTAAATACCTAACCAAACAGAGTATAATATAATAACTAATGAAAATTACTATGCAGGATGCAGTTTGATGTTGATTATGATAACTTGATTAGTGTCAACACACTAAATTTCAGGCTTAAGTAGACTTGAATCCTAAACTTCACTTCCCTAGACTTTTGAAGAATAGCTAGTTAAATGCCGTAGATAGGAATACAGCATTAATTTATACTAGGGTGTGCTCCAGGTTCTGAATTTGTATGGCAAGAACCGGTAATTCCTGGTTCTTGCCATACAAATTTTGAACTGGGAGCACACCCTACTTTATACTAACTCAACTCTTAGCACTAACTTTAGCCAACAAGAAATGTACAGATTTGTCATCAGATCATATTTCAATTGTTTGACAAACAATAAATATCCAGGAAAGACAAAGGTTTTAATTGATATCCTACCTAATAATGCCGTCAGCTGAGCATGTGACTAGCAAAAGCCCCAAGTGCTTAGGTCCGAACTTGACATCTGTCACAGAAGTCCGGGAGTCAACTAGGTTGGAGCGCTTGAGCCAAGTCCGAAGACCTTTCTCTGACCCAGGGGCTGTGGTGTCACCTGCAATACAGTAGGGTATTCTAGTAATATTTACTAACTATTCACTGAAATAAACATTAACCCACTTATTCATAAACGTTTGTTAACTTAACAAGCCGCTAATAATTGTTTGTCCCTTTTGCTCTTATGGACACATTGTTAAGACCGAAAGGGAGAAACAATTATTAGCGGCTTGTTAAGTTAACAAACGTTTATGAATAAAGGGGTTATTTTCTTTTGCTTTGCCTTCTATTTTTTTTCATATGGGTGAATCAACTTTTTTCTGTCTGTTATTGCCATAGTTTACGGTGACCTGAGTCACGCTGGTTTTATGCAAAATCATGATAATTAAATTATGCAAATATGCATGTAATACATGTTTGTAGGTGGCCCAGTAAGGAAAGGGCTTATTAACACCAGAAAATGCATATTTGCCTATTATAAGTTGCTACTTATACTGGTTACTTACTCTGGTTTTATGCAAAATAATGCTTTATTTTGCATAAAACCAGAGTGACTGTAACAATGGCAATAACTCAATTTGTCTCTGTAATCAAAGATGCCAAATTAAAATTAAAATTACATAACAGTTAATTCTAGAGTTACAATGGTTCTATATCATGGATTTGATTGACTGACCAACTTCCTCCCAAATAGCAGCGGTGCGGTCAAATGAGCATGTAGCAATGACCTGGCCGAACTCAGGGTGGGCCCATGTGACCTTCCAAACTGAGCCGTGGTGCGCCTTCCAGCTGGCGGTCATCTTCCAGCCATCGCGACCATCAGAATCCCACACCTGCAAACGAATCATTTTTTTTTTATGAAATGTTGTAAAGACGGATAAATCAATTAAAAATCTTTATTTTTTTTATTTTTACTATTTATTTCAAGGATCAAAATAACTGATTACCTAAGGTAATTTTTATGTATAACATTGTAGATTATTCTGATTATTTAAGAAGTTATGCTGAAAAACCTAAATAAATAAATCAAATTTCATAAAATATACTTAATGCAAGTAATACTGCCTCTGATAGAACTATCCACTGACATTTTGTATCTAGTTTAACTCTCATTGTTTTAATAGTGCCCTTTTTTTATTGGAAACGGAAAAAGTAATGCATTGCTTTAGTGTAATGTCTGGTTATTTGCATAAACATTGGGGTTATGTGACCGTTTTCTCTACAATATTTTAACGTTACTTAAAAATGATAGTGTCAGCCTAAATTTTGTTCAAATTTAAGCTGCCCATGTGTATCTGGTCGTTGCACTATTACCAGCCTTCAGTACTTAACATCACAGTTCACGCATTTATAGTCCGTGGGCTACTCGGCCTGAAATTAGAAAACGGTATAATTTGGGGGTACCAAGTGTCCTTTTTACAGTAGTTAGACATATTCATAAGGATGTTAAAAAAGTATGATAGACATCTCAAAGTGGTAGCTAATAGGCATACGGGCTATTTCAAGATTTCCGTTGTATGACAGGTATGGTTAAAATTAGGAGGTACAAATTTTCCTTTTCACGGCTGTTAGGTAAGTTTATAAAAACGTCAAAAAT
Source organism: Thaumatotibia leucotreta (assembly GCA_025490895.1). NCBI lineage: Eukaryota > Metazoa > Arthropoda > Insecta > Lepidoptera > Tortricidae > Thaumatotibia > Thaumatotibia leucotreta. The sequence continues at coordinate 9,828 of JALPQI010000896.1, read as the reverse complement.
GTAAGATTGCCATTTATAAGTGCTACCTAACAAAAATGGGGGCCAATCAAAGATGGTGGGTCTCAAGTTTTACAAAATCAAGTATATCTCGAGAACTATTAAATATATCTAATTACTCTCTTGAACAAAATTAAAGGCATATCTGTAAGCTTCATATTTTGCATATACACCATATTGCTAAAACCAACCAATAATTAATTATGTCCAAATTTATGAAAATTTCGTGATTTTTTTTTTTTGTGTCGTGTTTTTACATAGTAGTCATGACGCTAGAAAAATTAAATATTTTTTTAAAGATAGTGTATTTAATAAGCTTTAATTTGATGTATATAACTTGTTGGCGGTATTAAAAAAAAGACCCATAAAAAATATTTAAATGAATTGTAGTCATAATCCACCGTATACTTAGTGATTTAAGAGGCGATGGAAGTGCCACTCGTAAATAATAGTGCTTATTTCAAATAACCAAGATTGAAAAATATAAAAAAAATCACCTCTTAAATCACTAAGTATACGGTGGATTATGACTACAATTCATTTAAATATTTTTTATGGGTCTTTTTTTTAATACCGCCAACAAGTTATATACATCAAATTAAAGCTTATTAAATACACTATCTTTAAAAAAATATTTAATTTTTCTAGAGTCATGACTACTATGTAAAAACACGACACAAAAAAAATCAAAATCACGAAATTTTCATAAATTTGGTCACAATTAATTATTGGTTGGTTTTAGCAATATGGTGTATATGCAAAATATAAAGCTTACAGATATGCCTTTAATTTTGTTCAAGAGAGTAATTAGATATATTTAATAGTTCTCGAGATATACTTGACTTTGTAAAACTTGAGATCCACCATCTTTGATTGGCCCCCATTTTTGTTAGGTAGCACTTATAAATGGCAATCTTGCATTTTTGACGTTTTTATAAGCTTACCTAACAGCCGTGAAAAGGAAAATTTGTACCTCCTAATTTTAACCATACCTGTCATACAACGGAAATCTTGAAATAGCCCGTATGCCTATTAGCTACCACTTTGAGATGTCTATCATACTTTTTTAACATCCTTATGAATATGTCTAACTACTGTAAAAAGGACACTTGGTACCCCCAAATTATACCGTTTTCTAATTTCAGGCCGAGTAGCCCACGGACTATTATATTACTCCCGGCTGACAATAAGTTTCCCGCCTTTTGTAATAACGCACTTTTAAGATCTGGATTACGTTTGAAAACAGTATTACGACAATTTAGGTTGAATTAGTTTATATTATCATTATTATCAAGTTATCATAACCTACCTTCACATACTGGTCGCTCGAGCAAGTAGCCATCCTTTCGCCGTAGAAATCGTAGGCCACATCGTGGATGAGGTCTTTGTGGTCAGCGAATATAGTTTGAGACTCGAACAAATTAGTGAGCGTTAATTCTCCCATAGTCATGGAGTTTTTAAAACCAAAAACATTAAATTTAAACTGCACGGCGTCGAGCGGCTATCACCACAATACACAAGGTTAAACGTCAAAGTGACAGTTGTACGTGAATTTCATTTCACGCAGCGTTTCACTTTAGGTTATCCGACGATACTTTTCATTAATCTAGACTAAATTAGGGACATCTAGATTTAATTTTAATTGAATGATTAATTAATTTAAATGTTCAAATTTACACTGTTAGTTAATTGTGTACGTTTTTACTATTTGATTATTTTTATGCTAATAAAAGTGGTTACGTACAAAACGTCAAGGTTAAATCATGGAACATGGAATCACTAATAGTAGTAATGGAAAATCCGTTTAGATTTTGTTATTATTTATTTTTTCAGTTATTTTTTACATAGAACGAACTGAACAGCACACATGTATTGTCATGGTTTTTATAAATAATACTGAATTAGATCAAATCTTTATAGCTATAATGGCACGAGATTCTTAATACATTTTAATGCCAAGTTAGAATTTCATTTAACAATGTATAATTTTGTTTAGTAAAATATTAATTTGATAAATATGTAAAACATGCTTACATCTTTATACAATTTTGGGGCAAGATTGAGTGCTGGTTCTTAACATTAACATGAGTGGGGCATCTTTGACCTGCAATTTATGTACATTTTTAAATTAATTATACTTAAACCAAAGGCACTAATAATCAATCTAAGGTACACTTTTAAATACACAACTAGAACATTTACTTAAATTGAAGGATTATAACATGTACATTTATAACAATGAAATTGTCATACTTCAGGACATTTTTTAAAGCCTTTGGAGTGCTGTTAACAGCCAGCATATACAACAGAATTATATGCTTTATTATAAGTAGAAGATTTTTTAAATACATTAGGTCCTGCCTTGTTTGGATAGACTTGTACTTATAACACACTTCACTGACTATTAATAGACCTTATCTTGCAATAAAGTTTTCTAATAGTCATGTAAATGCATCAAGCATGATGTTATAAAACATTATAGATGAATCTGATTGGTACAATTATGGTAATAATTAACAATGCTTGAAAAGCTCACTGATGCTTAGACATTATTATTAGCTGCATACTTCAATTGTTCAACTTGCAAGGCCAGCCTTTTGTTAGCATCCACTAACTCATTTTGGTTCTGCTGCATCACCATCATCTGCGAACTCATGGCTGCCATCTGCTTCTCCAAGGAAAGCCTCTGCTTTGTCAGAACCATCATTATATGCAAGAAATAGTTCTTATTATCCTCCGCAACATCAGCAAGACTCTGCTCTATGAAATCCTTAAGTTCATCAACCACACTAGAATCATACCTCGCTATCTGCTCATTCTCTTTCCCCTTTGCAACTATGAGTGGCCTTCCATCATCAGGAGCACCATTTAAAATAGGAGATGGAAATGCTAAATTGTCTACTACCTGATTGTGAAGAGGTGTGGAAATTTTGCTTATATTTTTCTCTACATCCAGTCTCTTGTTTCTTTCAAACATACTGCTCTCTTTAAATTGTGACTTATTTGCGTCATCACCTTCATTAGATTTATCTAAGCCCATTAATACCAGGAATGAATCAGCTCTCTTATCTTCAGTCTTTTCAGAAACATCCAGGGTATCCTTGTTGGGTGATGCTGAGATTAGGAACATGTCAGATGTCCTAGGTTTCCCAGGACTAGGTTTACAAGGTGTCAAGTGTAATTCAGTGTCTTCTTGAATACTTATTTCATTCATTTGAGGCTTTCTTCTAGTGGGCTGAAAGGCCACTTTCTTCACCTCCTCACTGTGGCCTTTGAGAGTTGTGAAAGGACTAGTCAAGTCTCTTAAATCGTAAATCATGACCACTCCATTTCTAGTTCCAATAGCAACTTGATTGTCTGCATTCACAGCTACAGAGGACAATGTGTAAGATGTTTTGATTGTAGAAACAACATTTTGAAGTCTAATATCATATACATGAACAATTTTATCATAGCCACTGGATAACATGACATCTTTGTTTATCAATGAATAAGCAATGTCACTGACGGGTGCAGCATGGATGTTGTCAAAGAACGCCTTGTCCTTATTAGTGTTTATATCTCGTAAAACAACATGCCCTTCATCTGTGGCTAAACCTAATAAGCACCGTGATTCATGGTGAAATTTCATAGCAGAAATGCTTTTGGAACAATTAAGTTTGACAGTTAAAATTGGAATGTTTGATACAAGTCCGTAAATGACTGTTTCTCCGTTGTTCATGGTAGCTGCAAGATTATTGTTTTTGGCATTATAGCTGATGTAGTTAACACTAGCCTGATGTGTGGGAGTTGGGAATGTTTTAGTAATAGTCTTATTTTTTGTGTCCCATATCAAAACATTACCACTCTTGGTCCCTATTGCAACATTTCGGTGGCCCTCTCGATGGAAACTTGCTGACCAGGTATCTTTCAATGGAATGTGCTGTAAACTACGAATGTCATGGTCTGCCGGTGTTAAAATTTCGATCAAACCTTTGCAGTTCACCTGAAATGAAAAAAGCTTAAGTATTACACTACATTGACTCAGATGTAGGTAAACTAGTCACAACGGCTTTCCAAGTGAAACGTTAGTAAAAGTAGTAATTAGTGTCGTATAAGAAAATAATAATTAAAAGAGATGGACCATAAACTTTATAGGTTTGAGTAAGCGAGATTAATTATGTGATATACGTTACCTGTAAGATGTATTTACCATCATCGCTCCAGGATATATCTCTCATAAGACCATCATAACATCCGTAGGATTTTTTTAACTCCCAACTGTTAATATCATGAAGATGTAATCGAGAACTAACAGAAGATAGATACATTTTATTTATATTAAAGATGACAAGATAATTAAAATGTATGGAGCGATGATTATAACACTGCTTAGTTATTTAAAACCATCAATGTTTTGGGTAAAGTTTTTTACCCAACGTAAAATTTTGATTCGCATTGACATCTATTCTAAATCCATTTGATTAGATTCTAATGAAGGCATGACACGTAAAAAAATGTTTTTCTACTAAATTGATACATCCCAACTATCCCAAGTCAGCGAAAAAACAGCCGGGAAGATAAGTTGCATAAAAATGCATTTTTTCATTAACGCAGTATTCATTTTAATTTCCATGACATATATTTTATTACAATATTTCGATCTTAACAAGATTTGTATTACTACCATTCTTTGAGTTTTTTACCTGGCAAACATGACGTAGAGATGTGCTGCAGGATTATTTAATATCGGTTTTTATTTTTTTTTGTCATTTGGCAATGTTAACAATATTTGACACATGTCATGTTTTGTGTGACGTGTATGTATTGCGGTGATTGCAGTAAATAAAATCGTGAAGTATTTGAATAAAAGGCGTAATACCCCTATTTAGGTAAATGTTTTTAATAATTTGCGTTCCGACCTGCCCACATTTCAATAGAATCGGTGAAGATCACTAACATATTCCGTATTTCCACGATAATACTCCCCTATAAATATCAGTAGAAGTTCCTTTACTATTTCCACGTTTTATGACATTTGAATATGTCTTTCTAATTAAATTCCAGATAATTCGCAAACATGATCACTGACATCCAACTGGCCGTGTTCTCGAACATCCTGGGAGTTTCCATTTTCTTACTGGTCATCCTATACCACTACATCAATGCAAACAGCACCAAATAGGTAAGAATCCAGTAACATCGCTAACTATGTGTTAATTTATATGAATGTGCGTCTTATTATTATGCCGGATTTTTTGTCGCGGCTCGCTGAACGCCATGAGGTCTAATTCCCATCATACCCAAGACTTAGCATAGGACATTACATTTTATCTCTTTAGTTCCAGTTACCCTGTACATATTTTCTGTACAGGTGTTATTGCAACTATACCCTGTGTCAATCCAATTTAATAGAAGTTTAAATGTTAACACGGTCATTTGCCTCCAGTACTGTCTCACTAAGTGCTAATATTATGCCAATTGAAATTATCTCATATAATTAAGTTGGATTGGCATAGGGTAAAAGATTCTGATTCCCACTTAATAACAGACTTCAGTCTAAACCATAATTTAAAAGGGTAATTTTATGTTCTTTAAAATCAACACAGTATTGCAGTACAGTAGTAGTTGCGTGTGTGTATTTTTATTAATGTATTGTAATAATTATTTTGATATAATACAAATGTTGTTACATTAACTGTACTATAATTCTGTTACAGATATTGAATGGCAGCACCTTCCATCAGAATTTACAATAATAATGTAAGCACCTAAAATGTTAATACATAAGTACTATTTGTATATTGTATTTTTATTTATAAACCTATTTGAAAGCCTTTTGATAGTACCTATCTAGCGCATGTCTATGGTTGGGTGTGTAATATAAATATCACATAGGAGCATAACTGCATAGAATAGAAAAAACTCATCTGGTTTCATAGAAGTCAGGCCATATTAAATTTAATTATGATGTGATATGTGATGAATGAAAAAGCATTAATGGTAGTCTAGTATTGAGAATAATTGAAATAATATTGAAAACTGCTTTCAAAAATACAAACTAGGTATAGGTACTAGGTAATTAATCAAAACATTGTAAATCACTGTATTTCCTTGTTTTATCATATATATTTGCTAAAACTTATTTTCTGCTCGTGGTTTTCAATAAAAATACTGCAAGATTGTTTACATTTACTTAAATACCTAACCGAACGGAGTATAGATGGCGCTAATTTCTATTTAAAAGTCTAATACCGCCCGGTATACTAGATGGCGCTATCATCAACGAACACATTCGAGATAAATGTTAATTTATGGTAAGACATTATATTGTAGTATATTCATACATTTTTATTATTATATATTTATGTAAGTGTAGGTATATTTATGTATATATCCTATCTTAATATGTCTTTTTATTAAGTTTCCAACTTGCACCGCCTACAATCTTTTCTGTTTTGCTCTAAGGTTGACTGGCAGAGAATTCTCTGTGGCATTAAGTCCGCCTTTAGTACGATAAGATTTTCTTTTGTGCAATAAAGATTAAATTAATAAATATTTTGTATGTAAATATTGTAAAAAAATAATAAATTATGGTAGTTAGGTTTAAGTGCAGTCGACAGCACAGCTGTCTATACACCCAAAGTGTCAAATATATGTATACACGGCTTTAGTGTTCAGACAAAAAAGTCCTGTATACTGATTTTTGGAACTTGGGGTGTATAGACAGCTGTGTTATCGACTGTACCTATTCTTGAATTTTGACTGTTTTCAAAGGGTAGGCAATGGCAATGACACCTCTAAAACGTCAGACAACCATAGGTTACGGTAGCATAGCAGCTTACCATCACTTACCGCCTGTATGTACATGTACATACTTAGATATAGTTACAAAAAACGGGACATATTCATTTCAACCATTTTTAACCAACATAAAAAAAGGACGAGTTTCTAAATTCGAATCTTTTTTTTGTTGTATGTATGTTACCCGATATCTCCGAGAATCGTGAACCGATTAATTTTTTTTGGTGATCGAACGTGTATAACCCCAAGATGGTCCCGTTGGCACCAAGTTGGGATCTTGGAGAAATCGAGGGATCTCTTCAAATGTTATAGGTACATGTATGGCGATTTTGGTAATTTTCATTCATTTACAAGAATTTGCATTCAGAAAGTAGGATTTGAGGAAACCAATGATGGAAACAAATCGGGGATCTTAGAGTAATCGGTTGAAGTCGGTTTTTTTTAATTTTTAACTTGTTGATTATATTTGGTATTTATTCTACCGATAGTTAATGAAATAAGTACCTAACAAATTGCGCATTTACTTATATTATCATATCACACTTATAATATTTAGCAGAAATGTGAGACGTCATTTCATTACAGTAAATTGAGAACTTTATTTTGCAAGTACTTACTAACTATTGTTTTGAATGAATGAAGCTACAATTGCAAATTCTTGGTTAGAATTATACCTTTCTACCATGTTTCTACTTATTTGTTTTTATGTTTGATATTCTTATTCAAAATATTACTTTATAATTTATAATATTACCTTATACACGGTGTTTCACTTAACACCAAAAACCAGAAAACCGTTTGTTCAGAATCGGGAGTAGAATCGATTAAACTATATCTTGATGGGGGTAATATTTTTATTTTTTTTTGTATTTTTAGTTATTTTTTACGTGCCCAGTCTACAAATTCGTAATACAACATTGTTCATATCGCACTGCTGAAGGTTGTATACCTTTTTCAGTATTTAGGGGTATTTTGGTAATAATGGCTGGTTACCTGGACGATTATTTTTTTCGCTACGAGTTTGACGTTGCTTGTCAATTTAATTTGTATGTTTATATTCCGTCGATATTTCTAATTATCATGTCGTTTAGATTCACGAATCACGAACGTTCAATACTGTGAAATGGTAAGAACGCTAGCACGCTGCAATGACAATGTCAATTTAGCTGTAAAGAATTATCACGAGGAGTTTGGTGTCGCCGTGTCGTATGCCACCATGGCCGCAGCTACTCAACGACTTCGGGACTATGGTTTTTTTTCGACCACCAATGGCCAGAGAAAGGCATGATGAAAATGAACCCTGATTTCGAGGAGGCCGTCTTAGAGTATTTTCGCGTTAATCCGACGGCTAGCACACGTACGACAAGCTGGTCGTCGGTTAACTGTGATCATAAGAATATTTCGAGAATTTTAAGAGATGACCAGCAACACCCTTTACAGTATCGGCTATGTCAAGAGCTGCTCAACTCCCTAGAGTATGTGCCCCGCCCGTGAACATCTGCGAAAACCGTAACTTGTAAATAAAATTGTAAATAAGTTTTTTATAATTTTTATGTACATACATAATTGGTCATTACTTATGTAAATATCTATGAATTGAAAGAGTTTTTTTTTTATTTTTCTTGCGTAATATAGTTTTATACTTTAACATTTCTGAGAGAGGATTCGGTCGTTCGTGTGGTATAAAATACCTATGAAAACGAACAATCCCGTGTAAATAAAAGAGACATGGCGATACTCGCATGGCGGTGATAGTTCGCCGCTGCAATAGTTCATTGTTGACTCGCTTGCGGTGAGACTAAGTGCCTGAAGAGCTCGTTCCCACATGTCGACTGTCGGGCCGATTTTCAATCGTGTGTCGGCGTCACTGTTCCCACTATGTAGGTTGTCGGACCGATTTTTAATCGGGTGTTGGCGTACTGTTCAATCAGTGGCAGCGACGCGCGGGCGTCTGAGGGGATGCGGCGCGGGCGGAGTCGGCCCGACACCCGACAAAATGTGAACATCGCCATATTTACTAGTACGCGAGCGAGATCCGACACGATTTTTTATCGGACTGGGAGGGCTGGCGAAACGGACTACATGCTATGAACTAACGGCTATAAACACGAACAAAAGATACACACTCTCGTGTAAAAAAAAGAGAACCGGCCCTCCAGCCCTTCACAACATTGGCCGAACATAGTAGATCATAATATGGACGCAGCTATACAAGTTCTAAAGTTGCGTCCCGTACGATCGCCTATGTTCGGCAACTGTGGAGAAGGGCCTTTAGACTTCACTTTCTGTCCGCCCGTCTGTGTCCGCTTGTCTGTAACAAGGTTGTTATTTTATGAACTGTGATAGCTAAACAGTCGATTTTTTACAAATATAATGTTAACATATTACTGTTGCCACAGATACACCACACACCACCATACAACACCATTAGGGAATATTTCGCACTTTGTGTAGGAGGCACTCCAGTTGGCGTATTGCATTATGACTCTCGCTTCCACCTGTATGGGTACTAATGGGAGCAAGAGGCAAAACGCAAATACATGTGAAGTATCAGCATAAGCAAGCAGTCATAACGGATAGTGTCATAATCAGGGTCCAGTTCTATACAGATACAATTTACAAGCGGCAGTCTCTTTCTAACTTACTTTGCTAAAAAGAGACTGCTGCTGGTGGTAAAAAGAGATAGAAATATTCCCAAATGTCATGCATGACTAAAAAAACTCTTTCTCGATACCTACATTTGATAAGAACAAGTCTTTTTAATTCTAAAGTTTAACAACTGACCTTTTTATAAACTTTTTGTTAGAAGATATTATGTCTTTTTAATTCTTAGGAGCGACATGTCAACTGACAGTTTTCAAATAAACCCAGTGACATCACAGGTAATTCAGAAATAGAAAACGTACGTACATCTCTTTTTGACACCGAATTTAATTGGCAAGCAAGATAAGGATAGTTGTATAATAAATGTTGTACTACATCTATGCTTTAGTCCTTAATCCCTGGTGCAACTGGCCTAATTTGAAAACGCGCGAGTACCTATCATAA